>JAPKLW010002864.1:0-47136 GCA_026898455.1 Plectranthus barbatus | reverse complement strand
AATACCTCGGTAACGAGTTCCTGCATTATTTGTCAAAAAATGGGATTACATCCCAATGGACTGCACCGGGTACTCCCCAGCAAAATGGTGTAGCAGAAAGAAGAAATAGGACTCTTCTAGAGATGGTAAGATCAATGATGAGTTATGCAAGCTTACCTATTTTGTTTTGGGGCTACGCATTGGAAAGAACGGCTTACGTGCTAAATGTGGTGCCTTCTAAATCAGTTCCTAAGACGCCTTCTGAGCTCTTCCTTGGTCGCAAACCGAGTTTGTGCAAGTTTAGAGTATGGGGCTGTCCGGCACACGTACTGTCAAAGGAACCTGATAAGTTAGAAAGTAGGTCAAAAGTAATGTTGTTTATAGGGTACCCCAGACAAACGAAAGGTGGTTACTTTTACTGTCCTGAGAGTCAAAGAGTGGTTGTTAGCACCAATGCTAGATTCTTGGAGGACGAGTATGTGAGTAATCACAATTCGAGGAGTGATATCGTTTTTCAAGAAATTGAGAACGAGAATGCAATTCCAAGGGAAGGGGAACGTGCGAATGTGGGTGCACATGTGGGAGGTACAACACCACATGCGCGTTCTTCAGTGCAAGGTGTAGAACCACAAGTTACTGCACCTACTACTGACACAACACCGATGCCTCGTCGTAGTGGGAGAGTTATTTTCCAATCGGAAAGGTACATGTTTGTGGGTGAGTCTTCGGACTTGAGCCCAGAAGACGGACATGAGGACTCTGACCCACTGATTTACGAAAAGGCACTGCAGGACAAGGATGTTGCCAAATGACAAATCGCCATGGATTCTGAAATAGAATCCATAAGTGCTATGGATGTATACAAGAAAATTGTTTTGCAGATGGCTTTAGGGCCATAAGGTGCAAATGGGTATACAAGAGATAAAAGGGGCGAATGGAAATATTACGGCTTTTAAAGCCAGGCTGGTGGCAAAGGGTTATAGTTAGAAAGAGGGCATTGACTATGGCGAAACCTTTTCACCCGTAGCCATGCTCAAGTCCATCCGGATACTCCTTGCCATAGCTGCGCATATGGACCTCGAGATATGGCTGATGGATGTCAAAACCGCTTTCCTAAATGGTTACCTTGAAGAAGGTAGGGACATCTATATGCAGCAACCCGAGGGTTACATACGCAAGGGCGAGGAACATCTTGTCTAGAAGCTTAAGAAGTCCTTGTATGGACTTAAGCAAGCTTCGAGGTCATGGAACTTACATTTCAACGATGTGATTAAATCCTATGGATTTGCACAATTGGAGAACGAAAGTTGCGTTTACTGACTTTGTGTCAGTGGGAGCGTGGTTTTCTTTGCACTATACGTTGATGACATACTCCTATTTGGAAACAACGAGGGAGTGATGTCAGAGATCAAGGTTCGGTTATCTGAATAGTTCCAAATGAAGGATTTGGGTGAAGCTGGCTACATTCTTAGGATTAAGGTCTTACGAGATCGTAAACGAAGAATGTTGAGCTTATCCCAGGCATCCTATGTGGATACTGTGATTGCCCGGTTCGACATGAAACTCGCCAAGAAAGGTTTGCTACCTTTCCGTCATGGCGTTCGTCTTTCTATCGGGTTGTATCCTAAGACACAGCGGGAGAAAGACGAGATGAGTCTTGTACCATACGCTTCGGCGGTGGGTAGTCTCATGTATGCGATGTTGTGTACCAGGCCTGATATTTGTTATGCCGTTGGCATGGTAGCAAGATATTAGTCTAACCCTGGACAGGCACACTGGACTGCTGTAAAGCGTATCCTCAAGTACTTGAAGAGAACTAGGAATTTCTGCATAGTTTATCAAGGTGAGGATTTGTGCCCTGTGGGTTATACGGATTCGGATTTCCAAGGGGACCAGAATGAGAAGAAATCGACCTCAGGATATGTGTTTACCTTGGCAGGTGGAGCTGTATCTTGGAGGAGCTCAAAGCAGAAATGCATTGCTGACTCCACCATGGAGGTGGAATATGTCGCTGCCTCCGAAGCCTCGAAAGAGGGGGTATGGCTCCGGAACTACCTTTTAGAGTTGGGTGTGATTCTGAGTTTTCCGAGGAGCATCACAATTTATTGTGATAACTCTGGTGCAGTAGCAAACTCAAAGGAACCAATGTCTCACAGGGCAAGCAAACATATAGAGAGAAAGTACCATATCATACGCGAGATTGTATCGAGGGGCGATGTGCAAATTAAGAAGATTGACACTGCTGACAACCTTGTTGATCCATTTACAAAGTGTTTGCCGCAGAAGGTTTACGAAAGACATATTCGTGAGCTGGGTCTGAGGTGGATGCCAACCACTTATAGTGGTTAACGAGATAGCAAGTTAGATAGACGGACTGTATACTCTGTAATAGCTTAGTTATGCTTTGAGTATAAGTGGGAGATTGATGGGTTTTGTATACTGAAAGCATTTATTATAATGAGTATACAACAGTTTATTTCTCCTATCTGTTAAACAAACTACCTGTACGAACAATGGTATCCACTTGTCTCATCGATAGGGACGATCATACGGCGTGTCGTAGATCGCAGAAGACAGTATGATCACTTGACCTAGTGAGAAATAAACATGATCACAGCCGAGACAACGTATGAGGATACGACTGTCCGGATGGCTGCGGCATTGCCGGAATAAGTAGCCTGTCTTGGTTACTTGACATGCTGGTACACAAGAGGTGGCGTATTGATGGACCGTTGAGATGTATTTGTCTGTCTGACCATAAGCAAATACAAGATCTTGTTTTGATTGAGTCCAAACCCTAACGAAGGTTCAGGGGTTTGCACGGATTGACTGTTGCTTTGACTTGCCATGGTGGAGAGCCTAAGTAACGTGCTCGTATATCCGCATCTTAGGTAAGAGCGGTTCGTGTAGTACTGCCTGAGACTAGGATTAGGTATCCATATCCGAGTAATAGGATGGGGACATTCCCTGAGGAGCTCGATAACATTCATCGTGCCAAAGTCTTGCAGGCTGATTAAGTTCAGGCACGAGTGATAAGGTTTGAGTGGTACTACTAAGGAATTATAAAATATTAATTAATTGTAGTTAGAGCTTGTCAGAGGCTCCGATTAATTAATGAATGTCCGGTAACCTTAAATATGGGGATTCTCAATTAATGCAGCTCGTTCTCACAACGTGGTAATAAAGGGGTAGGTCAGTATTAATTCTGTGGTGAAAAAGAATTAATATTAATTAATTAATTGTGTCCTGTGGACATGGGAATTAATTAATTTATAGGCCTACTTTATTATTTGTATAAGGTCCCAGGTCTGGCCCAAATAAGTATGCTGAATTGAGCCCAGTAGCCCATTAGGGATAAAGCCCTGGGTCTATAAATAGACCACTCTCTCTGGAAACCCCAGCCACCTTTGTGATTATTCAAATCAGTCAAATTCCTAGGGCAGAGAGAGAGAGGGGCGCCGACTTTGACTGGAAGGGAGGAGAATTTTGATTCTGGTCCTGCTCAAACCACAGATCTACGGAGTCCTCACCAGTAGTAGATCTGAACAACATTGGGATACAGATCAGAAGACCTGATCTGGAGAACATAAATTCTATTTATTTTCTTTCTTTATTTTTTGAATTTATCTAGAAATTAGATTTCTAATTTCTACTTCCGCAGATAAAAATTGAATTGCGTGGTTGAATTAAAGTGGAAGTTCAAACGCAAAAGATGGGATCAGACTCGACGGAGTTACGGTAAATATCTCAATCCACAATATTGTACTAAATTCATAGGAGCATGCTAGGATTTATTATGTATTTAATTATGCACAATATCCATAAATCGATCTGGTTCAAATTAGTTTTGGTGATTTGGTTCACGGGAAAACCCTACACTTATAAGGCTTAAGCATAAGATTTTGAAAAAATCTTCATCTAAATTATTAATTTTTTTTTAGATTATGTTTTGATGTTTTAAACCAACCACTTGTCAGTTACCATGTATAGAACTGACAAATCTCTAAATGTGAGTTTAGCTAAAAAAGTTGTAATGTCCTATAGAATTATCAAGTTGTAATAGGAACTAGATATCTCTCAAGTTTGGATTTCGAAGCCAACGACGACGATATTGCTAAATTGCTAGGGAACTGGCAAGTTGCCAATAGTTAAGATCAGCAACCAGTTTCTTGAAGCTGAGAAGAGAAAAGTGACGAGACCAAACATCCAGAGAGACAAAGAGCATGTGTCAGCCATAAGCTTTTAATGAGCTGACTTGAAGACGGTTGATTCTGTAAGTCTACATCACTGAAAGATAAAGACCAAGTTATTTAGGAACCTATCAGTTTGGATTCCTAAGACTGGGAAGACAGAATTGTTCTGGCACAAGGTAGAAAAGCTTACCTACCATAGTGCTTCGTACGGTATTGTAATGTAGAAAGCCGGATACGTCAGAACATCCAATTGGTCAAATTTGAATTTTTCTCAAACGGCTAAACCTCAATTTCCTCAAACCCCGCGCCTATTAATAAAGGACAAGGCACACAGAGAAGGGTACCAGAACCGACTCCATTAAAATGACTACGAGAATTCGTTAACGGTTTAAATACTTTTAAGGCTCCCAGTTCTCGTAGCTTCCCGTGTTTCTTATACACGAAGCTCTTGCTAGAGCTATTTTTGGAGTTCTTATTGTCTAAGTAAGAATCCGACAAGAGTTTCTCATTCCTTAAAAAACTCAGGCGGTATTTCTACCAACCAACCAACCTACCTTCAATGTGTTCGCACATCAAGCTGAAGAGAGAGAGTTCTTGGTGGACTAGGCAAGATTGCATACAGTCGGTGGACGAAAGAGCTATCCACGACCATGACAGATCATACTACATCACCCTGTAAGTAGTTCTAGTGTATTCTAACCTGCACGGTTGAAGACGTGGAAGTAGGACATTTAGTTACGAACTACTATAAACCTTTGTGTCATTTATTGATTTACTTTATTATGTTTGCTTTGATTTCTGCTCTTGATTTGAAACCTAACAACTTGTTAAGTTGTTGGCGTATACTCTAAGAAATCAGTTAAGTAAAGAATCAACTGCAAATAACAAGTCTTGGTAACCAGAATTGACCAGTAACAGTCAGTTCTGAGCTCTGAATGAGTAAGGCAATCACTATTTTTTTTCTTCGTATAGTACTGCTACGCAGAAAGCAGGATGCATCAGAACATTCCATTGATCAAATTTGAATTTGTATCAAACGACTAAATCTCTATTTCCTCAAGGCCCACACCTATAAACAAAGGACAAGGCACACAGAGAGAAGAGTACCAGAACCGACTCCATTAAAATGACTACAAGAATTCGTTAAAGTGCTAAAAACTTTTAAGGCTCCCAGTTCTCGTAGCTTTCCGTGTTTCTTATATACGAGGTTCTTAGCATATTGCTAGAGCTATTTCCAGAGTTCTTAATGTTTAACTTAAATAGTAAGAATCCAACAAAAGTTTCTCATTTCTTGTGAAACTCAGGCGGTATTCCAACCAACCAACTTACTTTTGGAAATGAACTCAATCATCCAACCTTCTAACTGGTGGTTGTGCGATTTGTTCGCACATCAAAGCAAAGAGAGAGATTTCTGGTGGACTAGGCGAGAATGCATACCGGTGGACAGAGGAGCTACCCATGACTGTGACATATATATCATACTATATCACCATGTAACTTGTTCTAGTATTCCAACCTGCACAATTGAGGAGTGGAAGTAGGATATTTTACTTTATTTTGCTTTGCTTTGATTTCTGCTATTGATTTAAAATAAAAAAACTTACTTTGTTGTTGGTGTGTACTCTGATAAATCAACTAAATAAAGAATTAACTGAAAATAACAAATTAAGGTAACTAGACACCTATTTATTTTCCTCAACATACATTACTTTTCTTTTCTTTTTTTTGGACCAACATGATCCACCTCATATATAAAGGTGATTCTAAATGCAGCCATGCTTTTACTAAACATAACCCTTTGAAAAAATAAAAATTAAAATTATAACATAAAATTACCACTTTATCCTGGTAACCCCAATTTATAATTTCAATTGAAATAACAAAATCAAACTCAAATATCTTCCTATCTCTATCTACATAAATTAAAAATAAAACCCTATATCCCATCTATTTCATGTTACTTGAGATTAACTTTTGTGATTTGGCCTCGTTTTACCGCCAATATTTGTTGAATCTACAGGATAATAAATACTTATAGAAAATATGACACAGCCTTGATACTAATTGCAGACTGTGTGAGATTGCAGAGATCATGAGTGGAGTCGGGGATGTAGGATTCATGAAAGAATGGAGTGAGTCTCAATCCAAGGAGAGTGATGTCGGGTTAGCAAGCAAAAACAGAAGGTGCTTGAACGGGCAACCATTGTGTTCTTAATGGCATAAATATGTTCTTTTATCGATCTCTTTCACTTTATTGGAAACGAAAGAATATTATTTCATAGCCCCTCAAAACTAGATATGTAGATGGATATGGGGCTTCATAATTTCTTTTATTTTAATTTTAATTTCAGGTAATAGAGATGGGGCTATAAATATTTGAATTTGATTTTTATTATTTTTGTTAAAATTTTAAATTGGGGGTTGTAGGGGTATAATTGTAATATTATAACATAATTTAAATTTTTATTTTTTGAAGGGGCTACATTTAGCAAAAATAGGGCTGCGTTTGAAATATCCCCATATATAAATGTCTTTAGATTATTAAGTTATAATAAGCATAATAATTAAAATAATTTTATAAATATATAACTAAATTCGTAAAATATAGTGACCATTTTAGAGGGAATTTCATAATGTATTTGATTCTCTTTAATTAATGTTAGGTGTTGAGGTTCGATTTACGGTTACGGAGCTCTTGAAATCTCGTTAAATAATAACAAATAACAACCAAATAAACAATTAAAAATTCGAGATATAATAAAGAATGAGACGGAGAACAGTAGAGAGATTGCACTTCTTCCTTATTATCGAAAAATCTACAAAGAATTTAGCAGCGTAACGGCGTAGTTTTTTAGCGTTAAAAAGATACCAAAAATTGAGTCATTCACCCCTATTTATAGACAGGATAGGGGGAGGGCATTAAACCTAACCCTAGCTTCGAGTCGGTTGGTATTCACTGGAAAATCAGGATCGGCTCTGGGTTTTTCGGGGTCGATTAAGTCTTCTAACGGTCTTGCGCCACTAGGCTTCTAGGGTTTCTTCACCTCGATGCTCGATATCGACCACTTTAAGTGCTCGGTATCGAGTAGCTAAGAGGGTCGGTGATGATCTTTGGACTTAGGCATTTCTGGGTCTTCCGTCACTTCAGGTGGGCTTGCTGCTTTAGTCCGATTGTCATTTGGGCCGACGTGCTTAATGGGTCTGGGCCTCGTGGGCCTTGCCCCAACAATAGCCCGTTTTGATTTCTAGGTCTACTAAGGGTAGGCACTGGAATCAAAATATTCAGTCGCAATGCATTACAGAGTGTGGAGTTTTGAGGTGTCCAAGAGACTATCCTCGGGCCCCAGAGTTGCTTCCGGAGAGAGCAATTCTAATGGGGAGTAGCCGAGATACTATTCTGGGCCGATACAAAGATTCCTTGGGAATGCAAGCGTATGGCTATATTGGGTGGCACTAGGGTGCCCCCCGTGGGCCGATGCACGGGTCTGAAGTTCACGCGGGTTAGAATCATTCTGAAGAATGTACTCTTGCATGGAGCGGTACTCTCATGTGTACACTCTGCATAGGCTCCGGAGAGCGCTGGCGGGAGGAGTTGTGGCGGATCATGAGACACCTGTGGGTTTCCCTGGGAAGCCCCACATTCCCATTGATAATGTCAATCACGTTATAGTTCATCCCACGAAGTGAAAAATTATAGCCTGGGGCTATTGACGGAGCGGGTCAAACTTGAGGAGGATCGGGGCTCGGGCACGAGCCCCGAGCGTGCTCAGTGTTGACCCCGAGCCCTGGGCTATTTTTTATTTTGCCGCCCAAGTGGTGGCACGATGGTAATTAGCCCCAACCCCGGGGTCGATTAGGAGAAAACGAACGGTTTCTTTGTTTTAAAAGGCGAAAAAACATCTCCACTTTTCCATTTTCATTCTCAATCGGCGATTACCTTCTCTCTCTTTGCAGCTCGTCCCCCGACAAATCTCTTGTACCGGCAATTGTTCCAATCATTGCTCCGGTGACTCCTAATTCCGACGATTGGTTTTCTTTTGCTCGTCGTGCGCTTTCTTTAAGGTAACTTCTGATTCCTTATCTTCCACTTCGTTTTATTCTTCCTTGATCTCTTCTCAATTCGGAATGTGTTCCTATCTGTGGATTGGCTTTTGAGTACCTTAGATACTATTTTGCAAAGTTCTCGATCCTTGTTTCGTTAGCTATTTGTTGGCTATCTTCGCTATGTTTTGCATGATGTCTCTTTTCTTGATGCTTCCGTTTGTTAGTCGCTTGACGATCGGCTTAAGTTTGGGATTTGTGGATTTCTTTGTGTAGTTTCTTTATTCTCTTGCTAGCATTTTTGGCGATTCGTGCGATGTTAGTGGCCGTTGCTAATTGTGTTAGGTTGTGTGTATGCCTGCATAGCGTAATGTTTGCCTATCTTACAATTTTTGGATGTTGATTGCGTGTTTGGCTGCCGTCATTTTGGAGTTTTCTTCTTGTTTGTTACTACTTGGATTGGGTTTCTGTCCTGTATTGGTCATCTTGCTACTGGCTTAGGTCAAGGTTTCCAGTTGGGGAATTTGTGATTTCCTTGTTTCTCGTTCATGTCTTCTAGTGCATGTGCTTTCATGGTGTTCGTTAATTGTATATGACGTAGACGGATGTTTGGAATAGCTAATTCCATTGTGTTCGTTAGGGCGGTTAGGAGAGAGTATTTCATTTTGAGCGGTTTCTAGCTCTCAAGGTTTTCCCCTTTCGGTCGTATGCGTGCATTTTTCTTTCTTTTTCTTCTCTTTTCATTTTGTTTTCTGGGGGACCTCTGTCTTTGCCAACCTTTGTTTTTCCCGTCTTTGGTGTATTTTTAGTTTTAGATACGTCATAGTTTCATCGGTTGAAATCTGAGAGGAGCCCTCTTCGTCTTCGGGTTTGACCGAGGCAAAGATTAGGGGGTCGTCTCATCGAGAGGAGGCGGTCTCCTCGGGTTCCGAAGGGGGTCAGTTCATGCGCGAGCAAGCAATAGAGGACCTCGAACCTGAGGAGATATCTTATGCCGACGAGGATGGCGAGGAGTTGGGCAACGACGCCAATGAAGATAGTGATGACTCGTTCGAGCCTATGGTGGTCGATACATCCTTTATCAAGAAGGACCAGATCAACCCCGAAGATCCTGTTCGGTTGGCAGTGTCCCTCGCCACCGGGAAGAACGTGAAGAAGTTCTCAATAGGGGTCACGTGCCACAAGATGGTGTATACCTTGTCGACGGTCGACGATAGGTGTTTCCGACCGATGCATCCTGATGATGTGGCCTTCTTCCTACTGGTCATTAAATATGGGATAAGTCTTCTTCTGCACACCTTCTTCTGAGCCGTTCTCTAATCCTACAGCTTGGCTCTATTCCAGGTGACACCGATCAGTTGGTGTCAAATGCTCAGGACACTGCTTGTGTTTCTTGATGCGGGGCTCGAGTATCTAACTCCTCGTTAATAGAATTATCTATACCGACTGATTAGGTACGAGGTCGGGTATTATTATTTCATGAAGAGGGATTCTTTGGTCGAGCCTATGATTACTAAGTGTGCGCAGAACACTCCCCGATGGAAGAACTAGTAGGTCAGGGTGTCGATGAATCACTCCGACCTGGAGTTCCTAACCGAGGGTGGAGTGCCCATAAGTGCGATGATTCGCCTAAGTTTTGTGCTCGATATTTAGATGCTCGGTTGCTAACTGACCTCTGATTTGTTTTGCAGGATACAAGCAGATGGTCCTCACAACCGAGGAGAACTATCGGGTAGATATTGCCTTCTCTAAGCCGGACCATAAATTCACATCGATCCGCAGCAAAAGAGCACGAGTGCCGAGTATTGGACAAATGCAAAGGGGAAGAAAGAACATCTAGCTTCCGATATGGCTGGTCTATCCCCTGCCGACCTCTTGGCTGCAATGATGGCGCAGAAACACCCTCGCGAGATCGACTCCTCGAAGCCAACAGAGGAGCAGCCCCCACTGAAGAAACATACTACTGAATCTCCTCGCGTTTCATAGGGGCTGCATCGTTCGGGATCGGGGAGCACCGACCTGGTCAAAAAGGCGACTGGGGGATCCTCTTCGGGTTTACCGCCGAACCCTCCTCCGCCTCCGACTCATCATTCTTCTCCCTCAAAGAGGAGGGACAAGGATGAGAGGAGGAAGAATAAAATACACGAGCTGAGCACGGACTCTAAGGCTCGCTCAGAGCCGACCAATCAGAGGCTCGAGTTGGTGCTGATGGGGTCGGATGACATTTCCTCCTCCTCCGCGGCATATGCCATTTGGGTCAAGAAGGTCCTGGACTGCAATATTAAAGCTGATGACTTTCTGAGTGCTTATGCTCGGGAGTCGTTTCTGATGGACAAGGAACTTCAGAAGGTGGTATTTTGTTAAGCTAATTATTCGAAATGCTGACAACTATCACATCGTCTGACATGATCAGTGGCATCTTTCTTCAGTGTCGGCCAGTAGAATCTGGTCGTGATAACTTTGTTGGACAGGGAGCGAGCCCCGACGTGGTTACCTCAATCGCCCTCGTGTATTTTTGCCAAAGTTTGCTCGGTCTTGGGAGAGGCAATGTATTTGAGGAGAGGTCCTTCGAACAACCGCTGGTATAAGTTATCATTGATTAAGGTGAACCGGGTGGCTAGTCTCACCTCATTCCTATTGTCCGGGATGAATTCCCCTTTTAAGTGTTGAATCAAGAGAGTCCTCCAATCATTTTCGTCTTGGTTGATGGGTGCGACGTGATGTTGTGTGGTGACGGATGGCAACGACAGCCAAACTTTGAGAACTGGTTGGTTGTTCGAAGCCATGCTAGAGGCCGCTAGGTTGGCTAGGGCATCTGCCCGGACGTTCGATTCACGCGGGACATGGCGGAGGTCCCATTCGTCTATTTTAACTTTCAGCTCTTCTACTGCCGCATGGTATAGCTTCAGTCGGGTTTATTTCACAGCGTAGGTCCCTTGTAACTGGTTGACAATTAGTTGAGAGTCGCTTTCAGCGCGTATTTTGCGAGCCCCGAGTTCTAGGGCCAGCTTCATCCCTTGAATGAGCGCTTCATATTTTGCCTCGTTGTTCGTTGTAGGGAAGTCGAGCTGGATGGCTCATTCATAACTTTCCACCTAGGGATCTGCCCTCACTACCCCAGCCCCGTTTCCATGCATGTTGCTAGCGCCATCGATTCTTAGGGAGCACAGGCCGGCGTCGGCTTGCGTCATGCTGGCGACTTTGTTTTCTGCTTTGAGTTGCAGGTTCGTGGAAAAATTGGCGACAAAGTCAGCCAGCACTTGCGATTTGATAGCAGTTTGGGGTTCATATTGGATTTCGTAGCCCCCAACTTCCAAGGCCTATTTGAGCAGTTAGCCCGAGAGATCGGGTTTTGAGAGCACTGCTCGTATCAGGTATGCCATGATTACTTTTATGGGGTGCGCCTCGAAGTATGGGCACAACTTGCAGGCGGCGTTTACAAGTGCGGGTGTAAGTCTCTCGAAGGCCGTATAATGAGTCTCATTGTCTAGCAAGAATTTACTGGCGTAGTGCACCGGATGTTGTTTACCATCAACCTCTCGTATTGGGACTGCTCCGATGGCGTGGTCGGGAACTGATAGGTACAGCAAGAGGGTCTCGCTAGTGACGGGCTTAGAGAGTAACTGAGGACTTGCGAGGTATTTTTTCAACTCTTCGAGTGCCTTTGCACATTCCTCGGTCCACTCAAAGTATTTTCCTTTCCGGAGCATGTTGAAGAAAGAGTGGGTACACTCGAAATATCGTGAGATGAAGCGACTAAGTGCGGCAAGACGACCGGTGAGCTTCTGCACCTCTTGGGGCATTTTTGGATGCTCTATGCTTTGGATGGTTTTGATCTACGTCGGATCCTTTTCGATTCCCTTCTGAGTTACTATGTGTCCCAGGAACTTGCCGGAGGACACTCCGAATGAGCACTTGGTCAGGTTTAACTTCATGTTGTACCATTCTAATGTCTGAAAAGCATCTTCGAGATGGGCCACGTGGTCCTGAGATTTCAGAGATTTGATGAGCATGTCGTCGATATAGACCTCCATCGTCTTGCCGATCTTCTCTTTAAACAATGAGTTCACCAAGCGCTAGTACGTTGAGCCCACGTTCTTTAGTCCAAACAGCATCACTTTGTAACAGTAGATGCCCTGGCTGGTGATTAAGGCAGTCTTCTCTTGGTCGTCAGGATGCATTTCTATCTTGTTGTACACCGAGAATGCATCCATGAAGCTGAGAAGTTCGTGGCCTGCCGTTGCATTGAGGATTGCATCGATGTGCGACAATGGGTAGGGGTCCTTTGGGCATGCTTTGTTGAGGTCTGTGAAGTCAATGCATACTCGGTTCTTATCGTTTTTATTTTTTATGACGACCACGTTGGCCAACCAAGTGGGGTAATGCACCTCTAGCACGGACCCGATATCGATGAGCTTCTGGACCTCTTCGTTTATGGTCTGGTTCTTCTTCGCTGAGAATTTTCATCTTCTTTGCTGAACAGGCCTGCAGTTAAGGGCGACCTGCAGCCGGTGTATAATGACGGTCGGGTCTATCCCTATCATGTCACAGTGTGACCACGCGAATACATGTGTTTTGCATCGGAGGAAACTAGTTAACTTTTTTCTGGACATCGGGGGCAAGTTCAGCGCCGATGAAAGTTGTCCGCGTTGGATTGGAGTCATCGATGACAACTCCTTCTAACTCCTCTGCCTCTGGTCGAGTCGCGAGGGTTATTTGCTCGTCGTGTTGCTGGGCACAGACAGCTCTGAAGTTAGCATAGTAGCAATCTCTCGAGGTTTTTTGTTCTCCCCGAATCATCTGAACTCTCCACGACATTGGGAATTTTAGGACTTGGTGGTATGACGATGGAATCGCCTTAAGCTTGTGGATCAATGGCCGACCTAGGATTGCGTTGTGGGCGGATATCGTGTCCACAACCTGGAATTTCACGTCGAGGTTCAGACCTCCGCAATACATGGGTAAGGTGATCTCCCCTACCGTCTGTTGTTGATCGTTGTTGAAGCTGTACAGCATCATCATAACTGGCTCTAGCTTGCTCATCGGGATTTGCATCTCCTTCAAAGTTTGTAGGAACATGATGTTTGTCGAACTGCCATTGTCGACGAGTAGCCTCTTTACTTGACAGTTGGAGATGAGCAATGAAATCACGAGCGCGTCGTGATGAGGGTGGACGAGTTCGGGCGCGTCGTCGCAGGTGAACTTGATGGCTTCATGTTCTTGCGTGAAGTTGGCGCGGTGAGCCCATTGGTTTAGAGTTTAATGAGCTCTCTTCGCCACCGAGCACGATTTGTCGCTTACCTTTGATCCGCCCATGATGACGTGGATTGTTCGCGTTCGGCCTGTGGAGGTTTGTTCTGGGGCTCCGCATTCCCTGTTGGATTTGTCTGCCTTCCTCTTGTCCATGTGCTTTTTCCTTTATCCGTTAGATATTCCGTGAGGAAGCCATTCTTTAGGAGTTCTAAGACCTCTAGATTGGAGAGCCTAGGACTCCTCGGTTTTATGTCCGTGGTCATTGTGGAAGTTGCAAAATTTCTTCACGTCTCGTGTCTTAGGATCAAACTTCATCTTCCTCGACCACTTAACCGAGTTCTCAAGATTTTTAAGGACATTGTTGACCAGGTAGTTCTGGTCAATGCTGAGGTTGTAAGGCACAAAGGCCACTTTGCCGACCCTCGGTGTTTGAATGTAAGGGTGGTTGCATCTCGATCGTCAGTCATTTTGATAGTCTTGTCGATCGACGTAGCTCGAGTTCGAGGACTCGGGCCTTGGTCGGTCTATTTTCTACAGGTTGGTGAGCTCAAGTATTTTTTACTCGTTCAAACGAGCGATTCGGTTCGGCTCGTCCTCCTCCCAGTTAATCTCGGCCCAGGCTTGGGCAACGACCGAGTCCATATCGTAGCAGGGATGGCTGGTCATTGCAATAGAGCTTCGAGGTCACGTCCAACCCGTTCTTAAAGCAAAGACTGCAGTTTAAGGAGGGCAGTGCGGTGTTGAAGTGAGCTCTCGATTAAATCAGCCAAAGTACAACCTTAAAGATTCTCCCTTCTTGATGCGCATGCTGTTGAGTGCATCAGGGTGCTTGGCCACACGCCAACAGTTTGAGTACTGCTTCTGGAAGGCGTAGTGCAGCTTCAAGAAGGTCGAGATAGAGTTCTTTGGGAGGTTAATGAACCATTGGAGTGCTGGTCCAGTGAGACTAGATCCGAAGCTCTTGCACATGTAAGCTTCGCGAAGATTCGCTAACACAAAAGTGGTCAGCATCGTTTGTTTGTAGAGGGTCACGTGGTCCTCGGGATCGGTCGTGCTATCATACAGCGTGAACGAGGGAGGTGTGAATTTTTCCGTAACATCTGTATTGGTGATGTCAGGCGTGAAAGGCAAGTCGGTGTAGCTATCACGGGGGATCATCGTACTTGGGGTATAGCACCCGGGATCCTGGTCAGTAATCTCTCGAACATGGACATGCGTGCTTTGAGGTGCTTCTCGAATTCGCTCCACGGGTCGAACATGCCCCCTCAGTCAATAGGGAAGTGAGTGACCGACCTTGTCTTGGTCGCACTCGAGGTGTGGTGCTCGGTGCCTACCCCTACAGGTTGGTCGATGTCAATCACATTGTCCAAATCCCTCGTGAGGTTCCTGCAAGGGTCGGCCTGTTTCTCGCCCGTAAAGGGAGGCTCTTCGACGACTGGGCGGTAGGCGTTCACCTCCTGACGCAGGTGGTGATTCTCCTTTCGCAGTTCGTTGCATGAAGCTCCATGACTCCGGAGTCCATTTCTTTCATTAATCACTGATTTTTCTCCGATTCTTTGGCAAGGCGGGTTAATGTCGCGTTTAACATAACCGGATGTACGGCCTGCAAGCCACCGGATGGCCGGCCTGCAAGCCACCGGATGGCAAGGTTCGTCGGACCAATTTGTCGGCGGGGATGAGCTCGATTGCCCCGTCGAGTCCAACAGGAGGAATCCCAGTTGGATTGTTGGTTTGATTACTAGTTCTTTCGTTGTTACCTGCCATCAGTTCAGAGAAACAATTCCAAGAGCTCTACAGTGGGCGCCAAATGTTGAGGTTCGATATACTGTTAAACGGAGTTCTTGGAATTTCGTTAAATAATAACAGATAACAACCAAATAAACAATTAAAAATGCGAGATATAACAAAGAATGAAATGGAGAACAATAGAGAGATTGCGTTTCTTCCTTATTATCGAAAAATCTACAGAGAATTTAGCAGCGTAACGACGTAGTTTTTTAGCGTTAAAAAGATACCAAAAATTGAGTCCTTTACCCCTGTTTATAGACAGGATAGGGGGGAGGGCATTAAACCTAACCCTAGCTTCGAGTCGGTTGGTGCTCGCCGGAAAATCAAGATCAGCTCCGGATTTTTCGGGGTCGGTTAGGTCTTCCGACGGTCTTGCACCACCAGACTTCTAGGGTTTCTTCGCCTCGATGCTCGATACCGACCCCTTTAAGTGCTAGGTATCAAGGAGCTAAGATGGGTCGATGACGATCTCTGGACTTAAGCGTTTATGGTTCTTATGTCGCTCCAAGTAGGCTTGCTGCTTTGATCTGATTGTCATTTGGGCCGACGTGCTTAATGGGTCTGGGCTTCGTAGGTCTGGCCTCATTATGTATCTAAATTGATGCAACTTTAAAATAAAAAAGAGAAAAAACAAGACGTACGTAGAAGGAAAAATAAATAAAATAAAAAATAAAAAAACAAAAAAAGCAAAAACTATGTGAGACTCTATTTTTTTTGTTTATACGTGAGATGATAAGAGATACTAAGTATATCATTTAATAGATAATATATTTCAATATAATAAATAATATATTATTAAATATATTTATCATGTTTAAATATATTATTTATATATATAAAAATCTAATAAATAATAAATATCTCACAAAATAATATATTACAATAAATTTACACATAACAAAAAATTTGAAAAGAAAAACTTAAAAAGAACTTCGTATTGAATAGAGGTGTTGAAGCGAATTTTCGGCTACTAATTCACTAACCAAAATTGTATCGTCGGTGAAGGATAATGAATCACTCATTTTCAAAATATATTTTATTGGAGATGACTTGCAGTTTCACTTCTCTCACTAGAAAAAAAGAAGAAGACAAATTTGTTCTACTTTTCCAAGTGTACTTGAAACTCAATCATTGACAGAAGAAATGCCTATTTGCAGACACACTCTCTCTCTCCTCTATCTCTCACAGTTTGAACCAAACCTTAACTTTATGAAATGAGGGCTCAAATTTGCATGACACCGCAAAAGACGCGACTCATTCACTCCCTTTTTTGACTCATTACCATCTTCCTTTCTGAATCTTCTCACAAAACCCTAAATTTAAAAACAAGACTTGGCCCAGCCACAGTATTTTAGCGTTTCAAATTTCGAATTTAATCATCTGTTAGCAATCAGCGACATGCTTTATCTCCATATCACTCACACATCACGCGCTGTCTGTCTGTATATTATATATTACAGCTATAGTAGGGAAATGGGACAGTGAATATACTTCTTGAAGCATTATATATTGTGTGCAATAAAATTAATGGAGGGAGGGAAAGGGAAAGGGAATGTGAGAAAGAGGGGATGCTCATCATCATCACCATTATCGTTGATGGCGCCGAATTACAGGCTAAAGCGCACGTTTTTAATGGGGAAAAGGAGGGGGACGACCACTCCCGTTCCAGCCTGGAAAGTCCCATCTCATTCTCAGCTCCTCGGGAATGATGGTCAGACATTGATCAGCTGTCTGAATGTGGAAGCTGCCGGAGATTTCTCTGTGTCGGCAAGGAAACTGGCTGCCGTTTTCTGGGAGATTGATCGCCTGCATTCGCCTGGACTCAAAATGGGAGCTTTTCAGGGAAGAAGATGTGAGAAAAATAGGATTTTGGAGTCATCGATGTTGAGATCAGCATCTGATCCATATCAAACTACTGTTTCTGAGGTGGGAGGGATGCCATTTTTACTTCTCTTTGTTGCAAGAATTACTTGATGTGTGCATATACAGATTGATTTAAAGGGTTTTCTTTTTCTTTTTTGCTTTTCTCCGATCTTGGAATTACAGGGGATGTTGGATCCAACTAAATTGTGCAAATGTGGAAGAAGAGAATCGGCCGATTGTCGGAAACTTCTCCGTCCCACCACTAATCTCAATCTCAGAAGTTCTAATTCCATTCCTAGTTGCTTGGCACAGGTGAAAAAGTGATTCTTCAATTTTAGTTCTAGTGAGTTGTTTTTGGTTCCTGCTTTTGATGAGAAATGACAGATTACTACGTTGTCTTAACACAAAAACAAGATGATGGTTAGTTTCACATGTTGTATTGTTAATCCGTATGCAAAAAACTAGGTCGATGAAGCAGATATAAATGGACAGAGGAATAATCTCAAGGATGTATACAATGGGCTTAAAGCTTCCAAACAGCTGCTTGAAGTGCTGAGTTGTGTTTGGGGTGTCAAGCAGATCGACTGCACAACCACAACGCTCGTCTCAGCTCTGAGGGCTGAACTCGACCGGTCGTGTGACCGTGTCAGCAGGCTAATCCGGGGGCAGAAGATGAAGAGGAGCGATGCTGATGTTCTGCTGAAGCAGATCAGACACAGCATCCACAATGCTGTTCCATCAGTAGTTGGAGAGCTGGAGATGGAGAGGAAACTGAGGCGAAGAGGAGAGAAACTGAACAAGAAAGCCGAGGCTGAATTAGCAGAGGCAAGGGCGTCTCTAGCAATGGCAATGAAGGAGCTGGAGAGTGAGAAGAAGGCAAGAAGGAAGGTGGAGCAAGTGTGCGAGGAGTTGGCGCAGGGCATATGGGAATTGAAGAGGCAGTTTGCTAAAGTTGGGGAGGAAGTGGAGAAGGAGCGAGAGATGTTTCACTTAGCCGATCTGCTACGCGAGGAGAGAGTGCAGATGAAGCTGTCTGAAGCCAAGTGTTTGTATGAAGAGCAGAATGCAGTTGTGGACAAGCTGAGGAATGAGCTCGCGGCCTGTTTGGAAGGCGGGAGTGGCTCTTTTCGACTCGACAAAAGTAATGTGGTTGAGAGAGATTCAGGGGAAGCAGTAGAAAACCAAGATGAAGGAGGTGAAAAGAATGCAGCAGTGAATGGAGATGATGAAGAGGAATCAGATGATAGTGATGTTGAGCCCATTGAATTCAGCTTTCTGTGGGGAAATGCTGCCAAAAATGGATCAGAAAGGGAACAGAGAAACAGCAATTCAGAAGAAGATGGAAAAGAAATCATTTCCTCAACAATTGAGCACAGATTCATGCAAGAAAATCAAGAGTTTTTTGCTAGAATAAGATGCTCTGAATTCACATAGTCAGATCAAGTGTTTTGAAGTTTCTAAAAATCTTGTTACCCTTTTTTTTTTTCTTCCCCTATATATAATTTGGTCAATTATTCATTTTGCTTGTAAGCTGGCTTATTTTCTGTTGGAATTAACATGATATTTTTGTCTCTTCATTTCTTATAGATAGAATTGGACATTTTGGTGTGTGTTTAGTATTTGAATACGATACACTCATTCTTAGAAGACCAGCTTGCAAAGATTGGGTTGAATCACGATTATAAAGTGGTTTATGTCATTATCACCAGTAAATATGTAATATTTTAATGCACTCATTATAAAACTATTTCAAACCGTTGACATCCGCCATTAGGCCTTGAGATGTAGATATTCGAGGCAAATGAATGACTCAGATGCCATATTAAGATCGACTCATTTTTATTATAATATTAGCTCGTAAAAAAAGTGATATTTTATAAGGTAGTTCATGCCATTGTAACAATAATGTAGAACAATATAAAAAGGGTCAAAGAAACAAAATACAGCAAACAAAGCACAATTTCTTTATTGGAGTAGAGAAACAAACAAAATGAATGAATACAAGATGATCGATTCAAGAAATCAAAACACAGACAATTTACAAATTCATTCATTTGTGGCAGTCATCAGGTTTCTCAGAAAGAAAAGAGACAGGTTTCATGGCACGATCGTTGACGATGAGGCTGAGAATGTCGGGTCTGGAGTAATGCCCCACTGCATCAAACGAGAACTTGGCACGTGCCACATCCTTCAAATCTGCGCACCATCACAACACAAAATTATCATCATCATCATCATCACCACCATCACAAACTCACAGCCATATATGATCACTACGTACTACTGATCAAATTCATTCAAACTCACCTAAATCAGCAGTGATGAGTCCTTCCCCTTCAAAGTTGGGCCCTGCAAGCACCTCACCCGACGGCGCGATAATAACGCTTCCACCGGCACTAACCACCGAGTCTTCATTCAGTTCATCTTCCCATTGAGTCAGCACGTACTCGGGGGCCGGGGGATAGTCTTTCCTGAGAGAGAATTGGCATGCTGACAGCACAAACACGCCGCCTTCTATGGCTATGTGCCTCACCGTCGGCTGCCACACTTCTCTGTCGTCGGCATTCGGCGCGCAGTATATCTCTATCCCTGCAACAAACCAAAATTAGGAATCATCTCATGTTTCTCTCTCTCTCTCTCTCCTGTCTGTATCGTGTGGTGTCGAATCCTGGTTTTACCTTTAGCGTACATGGCGGTGCGCAGAAGGGGCATCTTGTTCTCCCAGCAGATGACGGCGCCGAGCTTGCCGATGGGAGTGTCGAAGACGGGCGTGGTGGATGCGTCACCGAAGCCCCAGACGATGCGCTCGGCCGTCGTGGGCATGAATTTCCGGCGCTTTCCGAGGTAGCACCCTTGAGGGTCGAAAAACAGAACGGTGCAGTATAAGGTGTATCCATCCCTCTCGATCACTCCCATCACTAGATACACCTTGTAGTTCCCGGCCATGGCGGCCAGTCGGTCGAACTCGGGACCTGGCAAGAATGGATATTATTAACGTGAGAAACAAGAGCTAATTAAGAAGGGGAGTGAGATGTGAAGAAAGAAATAAAGAAATACCGGGGACATCGATGGCGGCGTCGTAGTATTTGCGGAATTGTTCGGTGGCGGTGGGGGTGAAGTGGCCGACGGTGGCACCGAAGTTCGATCCGCGGGGGTAGCCGCCGATGAATGCTTCGGGAAACACCACCAGCTGAGAGCCGTTTGAAGCTGCTTCTGCTACCAGCTTCTCTGCTTTATCTGCATTCCCATTTTTGTTTAATTTCAATTTGGATTGTTTTTTTTTATAAAAAAAATTAGTTGGAGAGGATTTATTTAGTTGTGTTGAATTCAACGACGACATTGTTTCAGTAAGATATATATAAAAATGAGATGTGAATGTAAATATTCTGTAACTGGCTATAAATTTTATGTAGATAATTGAAAATAAGCTAGAGGGAAGGAGAGGAGTAATGACCAAGGGTGGCGGGGGTGTCGTAGAAAATGGTGGAGGCTTGGACCACGGTGGCGCGGACGGTGGAAGTGGCGGCGTCATTTGCAGTTGGAGTTGCAATTGAACTCATATTTTAGACTAATGATTCGTTGCGAATTGGATGTAGGATGTAGTAGTTGTGTTTTGTTTTAAGTGGTGATTGGTGAAGCGGTACTGTGAATTTGGACAAAAATATATAAAGGCAACAACTTGCGATTTAAGTAATAAATCATATCGTGGGCTGCTGAATTTGTTTAATAGAAAGGTAGACATGGATGGATAAATAAGAGAAAATAAAGGAATCCGAGGCTGCCTACATATTATTTGCAGTAGTCTAATTAAGACCTACAAATTGAAGGCTGCTTTTCAAACTTTGTATTGTTTAGAGAACCCTTCAATGCAATTGTGGATGATAGAATTCACCAAATACTCTTCCACATATTCTCAAATATACTTAGTTAGAAATTACAATCATCTTCTCCCTTCAACCCAACCTTTGGTCATTTTTTTTCAAGAACAAAAAATTGAAAAGTCTCTCCAAATCATCTTAAACTGGTGACCACAAGATAGGCGAATCCTAAAAAATTATAATTAGGGATACAATATATAAATTAAATTAAATTTACATTATGTTTAATAAAAACATATTTTGAATACTAATAAAATAAAATTTTGGTGTACAAGTATGACCACAAACCATACTCAACCCCAAAGACTGCAGGTCCCACTCTTTTTTTCATAATTATATATTAATAAATCAATAAAATAAGTAACATTTGTCTCCATTCTATTGGTCAATTAATTTTATATAACAATAGTATTAACAATGATATATATTTTAAATAAAAATAAATAAATAATCCATCAAAATTCATAAGTTTTTATTTTCTATAAAATCGTAAATAGAGACTAATTTTGATACATTTATTTTAATTTTTAAATTGATATATATATATATATATAGAGTTGTGATCATATGTTACCCACCCCTCACATGTTATATGAGACCAAATCTTAACCCTTAATTTTTTAAATCATGTGGCTCACATTTAAACTTGAATTATTCATTAATAATTTTTAATTTTCTTATTAATCATTATTAAGGGTTATTTAGTAATCACCACAAGGCATCTCTCTCTTCTCATCCATTTGTTCTCTCTCTCTTTCTCTCTCTCTCTCTGCATGTGGGGAATTTATATTATTTGAATAGCATGCTTTCTAAGTAGTGAATCCAGGGATGACGAAGGTCGTGAAGAAGCTGTTCGATAGAATGTGTGAAAGGGATTGTGTGAGTCGGAATACGATGGTGATGACGTATGTGCAAAAAAATTCTCGATCTTGCGATGGTTCTCCTTCAACGGCTATTTTTCTCTTCGTTGAAATCTATTTTGGTTGATCTTCGTCAGTGTTTTAGCAGCCAACAGTTAGTGATGGTTTTTGGTATCTGTTATGGACGATGATGCAATTTATTGATTACTGTCAGTCGATCAATTTTTACTATGTAGATTTTACAGTATGTATATGATAGTTGATACATTATTTATTCTTTATATATTACATTATCTTTTATAGCGTATTTTTATTTTATTTTTTGAATATGACTCCAGATTTTATTATAATATTGAAATTGTAAACAAATAATCTAGCATATTTGTCATAAATAATGTAACATTCATAGCACATTATATATCAAATCAAAGATAACTAAATTAGTTTTCAAATAAAATTCTTATTGCATATGTTCGAAATAAGATAACCGTAGTAAAACTAAATAATGTAATAACTAAAACTAAATAATGTAATATAATACAAATTATAATGTAATACTGTAATATTAATAAGTAGAATTAGATAATGCGCAATTAATACATGAAATGCAACATAATATGTCAATACATTATTCTTCATATTATGTTGCATTATCTATGTTCATCGAATAGCATTATTTAATTCTTCTTATTACCTAATTAACGTTACAATAATTTTAAATATATCATTATATTAACCTTTGTATTATGTTACATTATTTAGTTTAGGCTGTTACATTATTTAGTATTACGACAAATATATTATTCCGAACATATGTAATAGGGATTTCGTTTGAAAGATAATTAAATGATCTTTAATTTGATATATAATACGTGAAAAATAATTTAAATTGAGTAAGTTATGATTATTTAAAGTTTTATAAAAATTTAAGAGGAGAGAGAAAAAGACAATTTTGAGATATGCGCTACATGTTTTACGTAATTAAAAATGAGGGTATCAAAATTACTATTATACCCTTATAATGTAGCATGTTTAACTAAAGAATGCACCGAAAATTTTAACTTTTTAGATTAAATCTAAACCGTACCTAATGGTTAGATTTTGGCCTCATTTAACATATGAGATATGGGTAACCATATAATGCATCGCATATATATCCCTCCTCTATATATATATATATAGAGGAGGGATCATGTAAAAAAAAATCCCCCTGTAAGAAATAAGAACGAATCATGTCCATCAGATCTAAAAAAATCAATGGCTGATATGCAAACAAGCAATGACTAAAACTCAATCAAGCAACAAAATAATCAAGCAACATTGTAATCAACCAACGACCTGTACACAATCAAGCAACGTCATAAACACAATCAAATATCTTTCTCACTTTCTCACGTTAAGAATTTTCTCACTGGATCCGCTCTCTCTCTATATGTATATATATATAGGGATGCGATCTAGTGAGAACCACTCTTACCATAAGAAATAAGAATCAATCATCGCCATTGATTTTGATGAATGAACGCTCAAGATTTTACTATAATTTTCAGTCATTTTATCTCAAAAAGCCTGCATTATAGGTTATTTTTGTTATTTTGTACTTATTTAAGATTTTGTTCGCATATTCTATCTCGACATGCATTATATATCTAACAAACATGCATTATATGCATAAGAAACATGCATTATATACCTAGGAAACATGCATTATATACCTTAAATCATTATATACCTAACAAACATCTTACTGCATTATAATATGGTATTACTCTTATTTTAGAACAATATTACTATCATTATACGACATTACTTCCTCTATTATATATAATATTACTTTTATTTTAGAGGAAAAATATATTACCTTCATTATAATGCATATGTTATTATTATATAATAACAAGTGCAAATATAATGATGAATGATGATTTCACTGAAATAAACATGTTGCATTTTATCTATCATATTCTGCATTATATGCTATAACTTCATGCATTATATTGTGCAACTACATTCATTATATAAGAATTCGTGTACTGTCACGAGAATTATACATATTATACATGATATTACTTTTATTTTAGAGAAAATTATATTACTTTCATTATAATTCATATGTTGTTACTATATAATACATAACAAGTGCAAATATAATGATGAATGGTGATTTCGCTGAAAAAATATGTTGCATTTTATCTATCATATTTTGAAGTATCTATAATAATACTAAAGCAAAGAAGTGGTTACCAAAAAATTGGCGAGAACAGCTATTTAAGTATATAAATTATAATTTTATTTTATTTAAATACATTATTATCTAATAAATATCTAAAATTTTATTTTCAATTTTAATTGACAAAATATTTTATTTTTCTTCATTAATAATTAATAAATTATTTTAATTTTAACCAAGAGTTCAAGACGTAGGTAATTTATAATTTTGTAATTTATATAAATTTGATTATCATTTCCATTATTAAATTTATATAATAACAAAGAAAATTGAATGGTGATTGGTGATTGCATGAACAAAATTATTTTAAAATTAGATTTTTTAACATAAAAAAATATTAATATTCAATAATAATATTAATAAATTTATAAGATAAAGTGATATAACATTAATAGATTTATTATTTATATAGATAACTTAATATATAATTTTCCATAATTTATATAAATCTGGTATAGATTAATCATTTTCAATAATAAAATATTGAATAATATATAATCTACTTAATATATTAAAAGAGAATAGTTCCACATAATTACACTTTTACCATTTCCCAACAAAAACATAAATAAATTTTATTTTTGATTAATTTTGTATTTATTCTAATGTAACATAAATATACAATAATAAAAATATAATATAACTATATTTGTAACTTTTTCTTTAAATATTAGATCTCATTAATTTATTATATTTAATATTTTTTAAATAGTACAAACATAATATCATTTTTTGGATAGCATTTAAATTAAATCTTATTGACTTTGAGTTTGATATTCTTTTTATTGTTTGATATAATATCATTTTTGGAAAAATATTTAAATTAAATCTTATAGACTCAAAGTGTGATATACTTATTTTTATTGTTTGATATAATATCATTTTTGGGATATATTATTTGACATATAATCTAAAGGGAAAATTATGAAAAATAAAATCCTAAACTATAAAAAATACCCTATTGTTTTTCCTTCCTTGAATTATACCATAATGTTTCATTTTATCAATTAAAAATACCCTCAACTATAAAAAATACCCCAATGTTTTCTTTATCATTGAATTATACCCTAATATTTTGGGATGTCCATCGGGCTAACCCGTCGGGTTTCGGGTCAGTCCTATCGGGCTGCGGGTTAATCAATCCGGGTCAAATCGGGTTGAAATTTTTTTGAGCTGAAAAATGTTGACCCTAACCCTAACCCATCGGTTTTCGGGCTAGCCCGTCGGGCTAATGAATTTATTAATTATTTTTTATTTTTAATATCTTTTCACTCTTTTAATATTTGAAATAATAAAAAATAAACAAAATATTACTTTTCTCTTATAAAAAATACAAAACACATCACAAACTTATACTCCCTCTGTCCCGCCAGATTAGTCCATTTTTCTAAAATGGAAAAAAATCTCATCACATCAATAAAATATTAATTCCACTACACTCACAAACAATTGGTTACTGTGCCGAAACAAAAGTGGACTAATCTAATGGGACGGAGGGAGTATAATGATTAATTTAACTATTAAAATATATTATTTTAGCAATATTTAAATATATTTTAAATTTGTAAGTAAATAAACTTAACTATGTATTGAATACTATTTGAACTAAATACAATTGTATAACTTAAAATTTAATTAATATATATGATCTTAAATATCAAAAGTAGATTTTAGTACTATAATTATGATAGATATATTAATAAAAAAGTAATCGGATTAATCGGGCCAACCCATCGGGTTTCGAGCTTCGGGTTATTTGGTCTCAGGCTATTCGGGCTAAAATATTTTGACCCTAACCCGTATTTAAGCTCGGGTTAATCGGGTCAACCCGCGAGTTTCGGGCTAAATTGACATCCCTACTAATATTTGATTTGATGTTAAAATTTTTATGAATCATAAATTAAATAATATGTGACATTTCCATTTCTTTTTTATATATGTGGCATATATTGTATTAAAATTTTAACACCGTTAGCGACGTAAGGTATTTTTAATTGATAGAAGCAAACATTAGGGTATAATTCAATGATATGAGAAACTTTAGGATATATTTCATAGTAAAGGGTATTTTTAGTGGGCATAATGAAACTATAGGGTATAATTCAAGGAAAAGCAAACATTAGGGTATTTTTCATAGTTGACGAATACTATAAGGTATTTTTCATAGTTTTCCCTAATCTAAAAAATAATTTGTATATAATTTATAAATATAAAATTAAGAATAAAAATTAAATATATGTAAAAAATTGCTAATAAATATTAAGAAATATAATTTTATTAATTATATTAATTTGCGCATTGCGCGGGTGCAAATGTAATATACTATAATTTCAAGCATTATATTGTGCTATTGTATTCATTATATAACTTCATGCATTATATTGACCTCGACATGCATTATATACCTAGCAAACATTCATTATATACCTAACAAACATGCATTATATAATACAGTAATATACATTTATATAATATAACTAAAAAATACATAATTAAAAATAAGTAATATATGATCAACTTTTATAACAACTATGATATTATCTACAATAAGCAAAGATAATGAATTGTAATTTTTTTTATCTTGCAGGAAAAAAGTTATTGTATTTTATCTATCATATTCTGCATTATATAATATAATTCCATGCATTATATTGTGCAACTCCATTCATTATATAAGAATTCGTGTACTGTTACGAGAATTATGCATATAATCACTAATTTTCATTTTTACGACGATTTTTAAATTGAAACATATGCAATAGGGATTTCGTTTGAAAGATAATTAAATTATTTTTAATTTGATATATGATGCATTAAAAAATAATCTAAATCGAAGGAGATATGATCATTTAAAGATTTAGGATGATTTTAGAGGAGAGAGAAAAAATATTACAAAATTACCCTTTAATGCATGTTTCAATGCAGACGGGATTTATTTAATCTTGAGCGTTGGATGACCAAGATTAGATCTTATTTTCACATGGTAATGGGAGTTCTCATATGATCACTCCCATATATAATATATATATATATATATATATATATATATATATATATTCAAACATTATCTTTTGAAGGATAATTTCCCTTGATAATTTCAATATTTTTCATTTAAGTAAACACTTTATAAATTATAAATTTTTCTAATTTAATTACAAGTTTTTTCTTTTAAAAATAAAATAAAATAAAATAATTATATGTATTGTGGTTGATTGATTCAATAGTCATGCATAAACTTTGCAAAAAAATTTCGGTTAAATTGGATTGATAATTAATGATGTGAAAGAAATATAAATTTATTAAGGGCAAACTATGAAAAATACCATATAGTATTGATCAACTATGAAAAATACCCTAATGTTTATTTTTTCTTGAATCATACCCTAATATTTCATTTTGTCCACTAAAAATATCCTCTACTATGAAGTATATCTTAAAGTTTCTCATATCACATAATTATACCCTAATGTTTGATTATGTCAATTAAAAATACCCTACATCGCTATCGGTGTTAAAATTTTAATACAATATATGCCACATATGTACCAAAGAAAAGGAAATGTCACACATTATTTAATTTATGATTCATTAAAATTTTAACATCATTAACGATTGAAGGTATTTTTAATAGATAAAATCAAATATTAGGGTATAATTCAGTAATAAAGAGAAACATTGAGATATTTTTTATAGTTGATGATATTTTTAATTGATAAAATGAAATATATATTAGGGTATAATTCAGGAAGGGGAAACAATATGGTATTTTTCATAATTGACCAATAATTTAGGGTATTTTTCATAATTTTCTCATTTATTAAATATTTAAAAAATTGGGTGGTAAGTGGTTTGACATAAACATAACCTTAATGTATTAATATATTCCAATTTTTAATATCATTGCATAAAAGTGTCTCCGCCAAGTATTATTGGAAGATGATGAAAGGATGCATAATTAATTATAATCAGTGGCGGATCCAGAAAATTTTTCGGAGGGGGCTGAATTTTTTTTTTTTCGCCTTAACCTTAACTTCAATCATTATATATCATTTTTTTCCTTATTTTCATCCATTTTTTCTTCTATACGAGGGGGGCTATACCATAAAAAGCCGGATCATGATACTACAAAAATGAAAAGGCATCTACACGTACTTTCTCTATAAAATTGTACTTCCATTTTAAGTCTTTAAATTGTACTTGTCTTTCAAAATCCATGAAAACTATGGGTGAAGAACCTTGTTTTTGAAAATTGTCAAAGTCTTCGAGGTTGAATATGCAGTATTTGAAAAAGAAAAAGAAAAAAAGAGAAAGACATGTTATTTACGAAAACATGCACTATTGTATTAAATTCTCTTTTCGATATTCCACAGTAAACAAATCTTCAATATTATATGCATTTACATAGAACATAACAGAAAGAGTTGATATCGAGAATCGTCATCAATTTTATCTTAAAACTTTAATAATCACAATTCTTGAATTATGCAAATAATAAATCAAATTACTCTTTTTAATTCAAAATGACAAAATCCGTGACGTCCATGTTGAAGACAAATGGACAAAAAAAAATTAAAAATATTCAATTTTAGGGATTATTTCATTTGAATGGGGGTTTATTACATCTTAATTTAGTCTTATTCATCGAAATTAGTTTATTGAATCTTAATCAGGATTTATTACATCTTAACTAGAATTCTTTTATAATATTCAAATTAAAGTTATTAATTCCCATTAGAGTGTATTGAATCTGGTGTTGCACGTGACTTGAAAAATAGACGATATTCTTGCTTGCACTGCACCATGGAGTAAACTCCGTTGATGCCCTAAATGTTATACATTTTTTAGAATTATGTATGAGAAATAAATATTTTGTATACTTTCTTCTTTATATAAATATGATCTTTCAATGTCTTAAATGAAAAGGTATAAAGAAAGACATAATTTAATATATAATTTGCATAAAAATTAAAAATATATTATCTTTAGTCAAAATATTTTAAATACTCAAAACCACTAAACACATTTTCAAAATACCCAAAATATTAAACACATTCAAAAAATACATATTTTTAACTTTTTGACATTGGGATTGATTATTTTAATTATGAGAATATAATTAGAATTATATTGATGAAATCATTATCAACAATCACATCAATAAATTTTTTTAATAATTTTTAATATATATATATTTTTATATATATGTGAGAGTGGGATCAGAAATATTCAAAAATATATACTCCCTCCGTCTCGCATAAATTGTCTTCATTTCCTTTTCGGTTTGTCCCAAAATATTAGTCCTCTTTTCGAAAAAGGAAAAAATTAGCCTAATCAACTTAATTAACTAGTTAAATATTCTTTTTATTTAACTAATTAAATAAAAAAAGAAAATCCTAAAACTACCTCCTCACTCCCCCAACCCTAAAATCATTTTCTCCCTCACCAGCGCCGCACTCTTCTCCCTCTCTCCCCAAACCTCTTCTCCCTCTCTTCCTCTCTTCTTTGTCTCACCGCCACCACCCTTCGTCATCTTCGCCCACAATGATGAATCCTCCGAACTAGGTACCATCCTCACCGGCCGTTGAAGTTGATAGGGCGAATCCGCCCCATCGAGCAGAAGAAAGAGAGTCGCGGCAATGAGAGCCACGTCTCCACCATCAAAAGTTACAGATCTAAGATCGAATCGGAGTTGTCCTCCATTTGCGACGACATTCTCAAGCTCCTCGACACCAAACTCATCGAATCGGAGCTGTCCTCCATTTGATCACCCACAAGTGTGCTCAAGTTAGGGTTTCAAGCTTTTATACTTTACTAATTTCAGTTTCATAATCTCTCTTGATTAAATTCGATGAAGTCAAATGGTGAATCTTTGGAAGTTATGCTATCTATCAATAGATGAGTTTTTGAATGTCTTAATATGCTTCATACATTGCAGTAAATCATAATAGATCATGCTAATTAATGGTGAAAATTTGTGTTCTTGGTGAATACAGGACATTGCTAACGCAGTGAATACAGGAAAACTTGGTGAATATAGAAAAATTTGCGTTTTTTATTTTCAGCCAAAAAGCTGAAAAATGAATGTAATTTCAAATGTAAATTTGCCTTTTTTTTTTAATTTTCTATTTCTCTTTATTTTTTTAGTTAAATTATTAATTATTTTTACTAATTGCACCATTAACATTCCTTATTACCCAAAAAATTGTTTACCGTGCCCGGTCAAATGAAGACAATTTGACCGGAACAGAGAGAGTCGATTTTGATACCCTTGCTTGACTGTGAGGGAATCCTCAGTATGTCATTTCACCAACCTGCACTGATCGGGGACGCTGGATACGGATTGCATTTTAACGCCTTTTATCACCCCCTCATGATAGATTACCCATGTGGAAGATCAAAGTCCATTTTAGATCGATCTATCCCTGCTAAAGAAAGACCAGTGACTTACTCCGCCCTTCGTGGGACCGTGGAGGGAGTCTCAATCGGTCTTTTCTAGGATTCCTTATCATGCCACACATGGAGATTTTTCCGATAAGAGGCCCCCCTTGAACAAATTCTTCACTTAAAGGTTAGGTTACTACCTGCTTCTACGGAAGAGGTTTACTTTGTACCACCCGTGTTGTCTTTCTTGCTTAGAGCTACGGGAAGGGTTCGGGGAGGGGAGCCACCTTCACTTGCTGGATTACAGGTTGGCTTGCTAGCTAATACGGCTTGGAGCTAAGGTGAAATTGAACAATCTGAAAAACAACCTTTAAGACTTGAAGAGAAAAAATACCTTCGCCCACCCACCATGCTACGTGAAAGATGAACTTCAATAAGTAGAGCCTTTACGCCTTTAGTAGCCCATTTATCTGTTGAAGGGCTTTGGCACCGGGCCACAAACAAGTTAATTAATTTCAGCAAGCCTCCCAGAAAGGATAAAGGAAAGGAAATGTACCGACTGTTCTGCGATTACTAGCGATTCCAACTTCATGTTCCCGAGTTGCAGAGAACAATCCGAACTGAGGCAATCTTTCCGGATTCGCTCCACCTTACAGCCTTGCTTCCCATTGACAGGATATATTCCGACGAGATGCTATTGATTTTAGGAGGACTATAATGAGGAGGACGACATACCTACTCACGATCGAATCTTCTTCTGTAAGCCCGGGTGGTTGTACCAAGAAGAGATAGAGTGAGTTCGAGGTTGCTTCCTTGCTAGATAGACAGGCGGAATGCCAACCTACTCAGAGAGAGCCACGCACGGAGACATGACATGAGCTTACAGGAGTCGAATTGCCCCTGCAAGTCAACTCCACAGTCTATCTTAGTCATTGAGGCTAAAGTGGGCAGAGCATCTGCAAACTTCTTTTTCTCACGACTGAGATGAAAGAAAGTGACTTCTTCAAACTTCTCCAATAGCTAGGAGAAAGATTTCTGATAAGGGATCAGACCGCTCCTGGTGTTCGAACTAGTCATTACTGGTCGGCTAGCCTCTAGATTGAAACTTCACCTGAAAGCAAGGCTTACTTCATTAGCTACAGGTACACTGAACGCTAAAAAGCTTGCCTTATCGTTGCCACTTCTCAGAAGTCGCTAGTAGGGACCGCCGGGATGGGCCGACTCTTTGACTCGGGCAAGGATCCAAACACCGACCGCATACCTGCATATGCCTTCCACCCATGACTACTAAGTACCTATACTAAAAAAAACTAGGAACTAAGAGGACAGCTTCCTCGCTTTAAGCGCTTGAGTGAAGCTTTTCCGGAGTTCAGGATCAGTGACCTTCATATTTAAGTACGACCTTTAACCACACACAAAGAAGGGCAGTAGCTCGCAAAGAGGGAGTTCCCCGGCCGGTACCAGTGAAGAGGGCTGGACGAGAGGAATGAGGGAGAGCGGCTCGATCGACAAGAACCACTTTAATGAAGATTTATAGCATCATTCAAGTAAATACAGATTAAGATCGTAAAAACATAAGCTTGTAATATAGCTACGCCTAATTCCGGACCAGTTAATGCAAGAACTATAAAGATGAACTCATAACTCAAATAACAAGCTACAAGCATAATTTAAATATACAGTTCAAATTTAATTAATCAAGATATATATATCTATATTAATTAGGAAATTAATGGGGAAGGGGAGAGAGAGGGGTGGCTCGGTGTTGGGAGGGGATGAGAGAGAAAGGAGGGAGAGATAGGTGGATCTAGTGGTGGCCACGGGCCGGTTTCGGTTCAGAACCGCCGGTTCGGCGGTTCCAGAAAGTTGGAACCGGAATCGATCTTTGAGAAAATGGTTTCAGTTCCGATTCTGAACCGGAACCGGTAGTTCCGATTCGACACAGTTCCGGTTCGATGAATATTTTATTTTTTATTTTTTTTATTTTTCAGCGACACATGGCACTCTCTGATTTGTCGATTTTTGAATTTTCAAAAAATTTATCCCGTCGTTCAACGGTTTGGAACCGGAACTGCTAGTTTCGGTTCGAAACCGTTTTCGATGATTCTGGGCCGGTTCAGGACCGGTTCCGGCGGTTCCGATTCCAAATGGACACCACTAGGTGGATCGGTGGCTTGGGGAAGAGTGAGAAAGAAGAGGGAGAGGGGTGGGTCGGTGGTTGTGTGGGGAGGAGAGAGAAATGGTGAGAGTGTTGGTCGGTATTGCACGGAACCGACTCACGGCACAGACCCTCTCTCCCCACACATTTGATTTTTTAATTATTTTTTAATTTTAATTTTGAGTATGTGTCGTGGGTCAGTGTCACAAACTTAACTCATTTTGTTTTTTAATTAAAGTATTTCAATCAATTCTTTTTTAATAATTAATAACAAAATTTTGAAGTATGTCAGAATATTGCAATGAATATTTCTTAAATGTATATAATATTTTAAGTATTTTCATAATATAAATACTGAAAATAGGTATTAATAAATTTCACTCTTATTTTTACTTAAAAAACATATCATCATCATATAAACTTTAGAATAACTCGTATGAAATCAGAATTGTGGTGTTGTATTGAAAAACCTCAAAGAATAATTATTAATTGTGATATGTAATTACACATCATTTTTCTCAATTCTTCTTTGTGATTTAGTAGTATCTTTAAAATATTTTTTTAATTTCTTTCAAATGCTTCATAAGTTTTACATGTCCGGTTTCTAATTTGTACACGTGACATATTTTTTCTTTGAATATTTTTTTAATAACATAATATTTATTTAATTTAACTTACTTATATGTTTTTGGGATACAAAAATATAAATTCATAAAAGGTGATTCTAAATGCAGCCACAATTTTGCTAAATGCAGCCCTTAAAATAATAAAACTTTAAACTATTATATAAAATTACAAATTTATCCTTGTAGTCCCCAAATTAAAATTGTAATTAAAATAATAAAATTAAATTAAAAATATGTAGCCCTCATCTCAATCTACGTAATATAAAAATCAAACTATGAAGCAGATATACAATCCCATCTAAAAAATCTATAATAGATACAGATAATAAAAAATTAAACATAATGGATAGATTTAGGAAATCATCAAAACAAAACCTAAATCTATAAAAATTAAAATTTAGTTTGCTACTAGTTTATATATTTTTTGATCGAAGGGAAAGAGTCAGATTCTTATATATTTTTTGATAAAAGGAACAAGTCAGATTCTTCTAGAACAGCTCAAATAAGTTCGACCAGAGTATATCACAAGAAAAACCATGTTGAGATACGGTTGCATTGGTGTGCTGTAGAGAGAAGATAAGTTCGGTGTTGTTTGTGTTCTATATTTCAATATAAGGAGAAACAATTCTTTCATATTTATTTGAGAATCATATTACAAAACTGAAGACCGCTGGTCCGCAGCTTGCTTTTTAGTATTGCTCGAATAACTTTCATTGAACATTTGATTGATGCTTTCTTCTCATTAACATAGTTTATTTTGATTGTTGCCTCTAGCTTATTGACATATTTGTCTGTAGCTTTGGGAGGATGGTTGCATGTTTTCGGTATGCTCCAATCAATGTTCATTCTGTCTATCTCCCACCCTAAAGCTTGAATTCAACTATTACAAAGAGTGGATAAAGAAAGAATTTTATGATATAAGATAATATGAAGAATCTGCTTATTCTTTATTTGCTTTCTGTAATTCACAATTTCATAGCTGGATTATGTAACTTTAGGTCAGGAGCATGGCAGATCTCCTTTAATATAGAGATGAGATTATATATCTGCTTCAGAATTTTGATTTTTATATTGCGTAAATTGAGATGAGAAATGGGGGCTACATATTTTAAATTTAATGTTATTATTTTAATTACAATTTTAATTTGGGGCTACAAAGATAAATTTGTAATTTTATATAATAATTTAAATTTTTATTTTTTTAGGAGCTGCGTCTAGTAAAATTATGGTTGTATTTAGAATTACTCATTCATAAACTCTTAATCGCAGATTAAATATTTTTACCACTACACCATAAACAAGAGATTTCTTTAACTATTTATATAGAGAGTAGAATATACATGTAGAAAGTTGAGGTTTTTATTAGAAACAAATTTATTTATTCAATACATATTCATAAAAAGAAGAAATAAATACAATTTATTTTGCTTTTGAGAAAGGAAAAAAAAATTATTAATTAGGGGGAGAGGGATGTGGTTGGCGAGAAGCGAAGGAAACTGGTTTCATGGCACGATCATTGACGATGAGGCTGAGAATATCAGGTCTGGAGTAATGCCCCACCGCATCAAACGAGAATTTCGCACGCGCCACCTCCTTCAGATCTGCACAACCACTCCTCAATTTCACAATCCAAATCCATCAATCAAATTTCAATTCATCAATTACCTACCTAGATCAGCAGTGATGAATCCCTCCCCTTCGAAATTGGGCCCTGCTAGCACCTCCCCCGACGGCGCTATAATCACGCTCCCACCGGCGCTCACCACCGTGTCTCCGTCGATTTCCTCGTCCCACACGTACTCTGGCGGCGGCGGATAGTCTCTCCTCCGACAGAATTGGCACGCTGACAGAACGAACACGCCGCCTTCTATGGCTATGTGCCTCACCGTCGGCTGCCACACCTCTCTGTCGTCGACGTTGGGCGCACAGTATATTTCTATCCCTGCAACACAAACTATATATCTCAATATTTCTTCAACTTAACCACTTCACTTCGCGGTCGGAGCATTCTGTAAACTGACCTTTAGCGTACATGGCGGCACGCAGAAGCGGCATCTTGTTCTCCCAGCAAATTACGGTGCCAAGTTTTCCGATGGGGGTGTCGAAGACCGGCATGGTGGATCCGTCTCCAAATCCCCAAATGATACGCTCGGCGGCGGTGGGCATGAATTTCCGGCGCTTTCCGAGGTAGGCGCCTTGAGGGTCGAAAAACAGAACGGTGCAGTATAAGGTATATCCATCCCTCTCGATCACTCCCATCACTAGATACACCTTGTAGTTCCCGGCCATGGCTGCCAGCCGATTGAATTCAGGGCCTGATAACATATTTTGAGAATCCATACATGAGAAACCACAACTTAATGCATTTTGTAACTAACAATTAAATACATATATACCGGGGACATCGATGGCGGAGTCGTAGTATTTGCGGAACTGCTCGCCGGCGGTGGGTGTGAAGTGGCCGACGGTGGCTCCGAGGGTTGATCCGCGGGGGTATCCGCCGACGAAAGCTTCGGGAAACACCACCAGCTGGGAGCCGTTTGAGGCTGCTTCCGCTACCAGCTTCTCTGCTTTATCTGCATTCTCAGCATTGTTTCAGTAACATACATATAAACAGAGAATTGAATGCAAATATGCTGTGGGCTATAAACTTAATCTAGATAACTGAAAATAATAGAGAAGGAGAGGAGTAATGACCAAGGGTGGCGGGGGTGTCGTAGAAGACGGTGGAGGCTTGGACCACGGTGGCGCGGACGGTGGAAGTGGCGGCATCAGTTGGAACTGAACCCATATTTTGGGATGGTGTGATATATCGATAGAATTGTATGTTTTGTTAGTGTGAGTTTTAAGGATACATGATTCATAAATATATAGGTACTAGGAATATTTAGGGGCAGCAACTTGGAATTTTTCAAAAATCAAATCGTGGGCTGCTGAAGTTGTTTAATAGAAAGTTAGACATAGATAAGTAGTGGTTGTTGTAAAAGAAAGGAATCATAGGTTGGCTATATGCAGTATTCTTTGACCTTGAACGGCTGCTGTTCAAACTGTGCAATCATGCAAGTATGGATTATGAATTTCTGATTCCTTAGTTTGATATATCTCAAAGTATATTTGATTAGGAAATTTTGTTTTGTTAGAAATGTATCTTAATATTTAATTTATTTTAAATAAAAAATATTTTCCATCACTAATAAGTTAATTTCATATTTCAATAAAAATATGAAAAATATTTAATCTCTTTTGTAGAAGAGTTTAGTCACTTGTATTTTTTAAAATATTAATTTATTTCCCCTTTTCTTAATAATTTTTTAATATTCTGATTTTCTTACTTTTTTAAATTAATTATTTTTTTAATTTCAAGATTATTTAAGATTGTATTTATAAATTACTATGAAATCTATATGACAAAAATGGGATTATGGAAACAAATCCATCAATTAGCATCCATTCATGGCAAGAGATCCAATTTAATATCACTATAAAAATCGATAATCTTAATGATCATTTGCATTCACAAAAACATCATCCATTTTTGTCTATGTAGCCGTCACAAGATGTAGAGTCGTTTCTGAGTATTTGCTAATAATCTTCCGTTTTTGACAAAGGTATATAAATTGTTTATAACCTGTCCATACAATTAGCATTTTTTTTCTCTTTTTTGTAGTTTCTTCTTATTATTATTATTATTATTTGTTGGTCCCGATTTATCAGAGTAGAAAGTATATGCACAACGAAAATTAAATGATTGTTCGATATACTTGCACTTATCCAAGCTGATGTTGACGTGTAAGCTTAGTTTATCAAATATTTGTTCAGATACTTAACATCAAGTATATTTAGTGTCAGTATTCAGGATATACTACTACACTTGAGTGTTGAGTTTTAAATAGAAATAAACTGACATTATGAAAGAAAGCAGTAAATGACAAACGATATATAGTGGTTCAGACCAAAATGTCTTACGTCCACTCTTCATACCCAAGTCTGGAAATCCACTAAGCTTAGAACTTTTATCGGTGCTCCTTGATCACTGCGTAAATTACACCGATAAATTATAGTACAGTGATGCAAATAAATTTATAAACCCTAAGGTTGTCGAACCCAAAGAGACTGTATGACGAGACTATTCTATGTACTAGCCATGGTTTTCAAATCACAGTTGTTTGAGCAAATTGAATAAGGAGTTTTGGTTTTGAATTTAAAGATAACAATGCTGAAAAGTAAAACTTTTCAAATCAAAAATTAAAGATACAGATTTCAGGGTAGATAATTTAATCATCAACATCAACTCAGCAATGGGGAATAAATTAGATTCAGATGGATTAAATTCCTTGATTAGGCAATCGAACCCTAGATTACTAAATTGTGATTATCTCCTCTCGGTCTCAAGAACACAATATTAGTCAATCTCAATAATTATCTAATTAAATCCTACAATTTAATTCTTCATTTTAAGACAGAAAATAATTGCAATTAATTTCCTCCTTCACCAATTTTCACCTTTCGGTCATTCAATTGATAACTACAACCTAGAATCAAATTCATCTTTCGATCCTTTTTAAAATCTAGATTCGATTAATTAAGTTCAGGAAATTAAACCATGCTATCGAGTTGAATCATTTAAACATGCATCAGAAAAGATTATCAGACCCTAGAATTTGCTAAGGTTTCTAGCCACTAAACATGGATAGAAATAAAGCAAACATATTATTATTAATCATAAATTACCTTACAAGGACAATAGGAACCTTGAAGGTCTTGAAAGAACTCCAATGCTCAATAATTCTAAGTAATGAAAGGGAAAATTTTCGTGCCCTAGGGAGTTGGTATTTATAGAGGAGTGAAAACATCTATACAAGGTATTGGGCTAAAATATAAAAAATAACGAAACTGGGTGAAATTCCCTTCTCGGGCTTCTGTGTCGATCGACATGCAGAGTGTCGATCGACACACATGCATTACATCGACCTCTTCTCTTCCATTTCGATCCACCCTTGTTCAGCCTCCGTGTCGATCGACACGATGCATGTCGATCGACATGCATGCACATGCCGAGCCTCCCTTTTGCAGCTTTCTCCGATCGACATCTGACCTCTGTGTCTAGGGATGTCAATAAAGCCCGAAACTGATGGGTCGGCCCGAAACCGGTGGGCTAAAATGCGGGTTAGGGTAAAAAATTTTCAACCCGAAATTATTTTTAACCGAACGGGTTGAACCCGACGGGTTGGCGGCCCGAACGGGCTGAGCCCGGTGGGTTGCGGGTCGGCCCGTAGGTCCGGCAATATTTAGTAATATATTTAATAATTTATTATTTATTATTTCTAATATTATTTATATCCTACTATACCCATTAATTATATACCTAATTTCCTAGACCTAATTTTCCGTCACACAAAATCTCATCAATCTCTCCCAATGACGTAGTCCTTTACCCTCAAATCGAAAAATTTCTCATTTCTTCCTCTTTCACTGTCTTCCACTCGTCACTCTCCTAATTAGCGTATCTATTCATTTCTTCCTTTCAAGAACCTTTAGTCACTCGTTGTTATGTTCACCCAAGTGAAAGCTATATTTAATTTTTTAATCATTATTTTATCATTTTATACATTGAGAAATGTACTTCTATTACTTAAATTAGTTGGTATATAAGGATTGATGTTTTTTTTTTCTTTTCAAACTATGATTATCCACTTATCACTATTTTTTTGCAAAGATATTGATATTTGATGTCTTTTATTTATGTTGGTTCATCATTTTCTTTTTTTATTTTGTTTTAGGGGTTGTTAAAATATTTTAAGAAAATCTTTACAAAAATAAACTCGTAAATATTGCCAACCCGACGGGTCAGCCCGAAAACCGGTGGGTTAGGGTTAGGTTCAAGAATTTTTAGCCCGATAAAAATTCAGCCCGATTCAACCCGAACCGAATAGCCCGCAGCCCGATAGGGTTAGCCCGAAACCCGATGGATTAGCCCGATTGACATCCTGTGTCAATCGGCATGCTCCCTATCAGTCGACACAGAGGTAAAGCTTCGGGTTTTTGGAACGTCTCCCAATTCGGTCGACTTTCCGTGTGTCAATCAAAGCAGCAACTCTGTCAAACTCAGCTCTTTTCCTCTTTTGCTCACTTTTAGCCTAAAAAACCTACAAAACTTAGCATAAAAAGCATAACATCCTCTATAATACACTCATGCACGAGAATAACTAAAAACCTAATCTAATTGCTCTAAAATAAAGGAGAGAAATATGGATAAGTGAGTGTAAATATGAGCTTATGAAATCCCCCAAACTTGAATGATTGATTGTCCTCAATCAAAAGAAAAGAAAGAAAAGAAATCTCATGAAGTTGAAAGTGCAATGCCTCACAAGATCCATCACATTCAAGAATCAAAAATCCACATCACACAAGCAATTTGAAAGAGATAAGATATTCATCAACTGCGGAAGACTCACAAGAAAGTGTTTCGCTCATTCACACAAGTGTTTGGGTTTCAATGAAAGCACTGACAACATGTATGAAGAAATTTCTACTATAGGCTTGCAAAATTTCTAGAATCTCCACTACTCAAATGTGCACACAATTCAGAAATCAGAAAGGACTTTTTATTTGGTTGTAATGTAGGCTTTTTGTGAAAGGTAGGGAAATATGGTCAAGTGACTTAAAATTAACTCAAGTGCGTCCACCCCATCAATCTTAATTCACTCTATTCTCTTCATCTACTCTTCTCCTTAAATTTTTAACACAAACCAAGGCTCTTTCTTTTCTAATCCTCTTATGCTCTTATAATTTTTTCTTTTGAGCTTATAAGGACACAAACAAACTTTTCTTCTCTTTTTTTTTTTCTAGAGCCCAACCTCCTTTTGTACACCAATTTAAAAATTTCTCATCCACTTATAACAACTATCCTTATTTCACTCAAATCCTATAGACATGATACAATTAACCTTTTTCATAGCACTCTCTCATAGACAAGACATAAATATAATGTTTTTCTTAACTCATAGACCAAGAAAGAAAAAGTAACAGACTCAAATGGGCTATTCTAGGGATAAAATATCACAAGGGACAGTGTTTAGGATAATTTGGCTAACAAAGATGGCCTAAAATAATTTTCTATCTTTGTGCACACTATGCACTCTTAGAACATAACAGATTCAAGTTCTAGAGAAACGAAAACTTACATGTGAATCTCACATGAATAAATAAAGGCTCAAATTCTCACTTGGGTTCAATTTTTTTCTTCCACAATCAACTTCAATCTTCTCAAACATCATGCAAGTGTAAGTTTCAATTCAATCCTATAATGCGGTATTCTACATTCATAGGCAATCAACCACAATCAAAATCTAATCAAACTCATCATCAATCGATTTCAAACTCACAATCAGTTCAAATAGGTTCAAATACTCAAGAAGTTTTCCTCATCACTATATCCATATTTTTTTCTAGGCAAAAATTTAAATGACATAAATCTAAATAATATAAAGCAGAATAAATAAAAGGGATAAGAAAGTTTGAATTTCTTGTCCACATTCCCCCAAACTTATTTCGAACTCGGAGAGTTAGAAAAAGTTTGAAAATCATACAAGAATAAGAACTTGTACCTGACTGTTGATCTCAGACATCAATGTTTTTATGCACCGAAGGAATCAAAGTTGCGCGACATAATTTTTTGTGCTGCTGGCACTCTGTGTCGATCGATAGGGGCCCTGTCGATCGACACAGAGCCTTCCTGTTGACTGCTCCTTTGGGTCGAAAGTGTTGCTCCGTCTGGACCTCTGTGTCGATCGACATCAGGCATGTCGATCGATACAAAGGTCGATCCTCCATTTTTTTAATTTTTTTAAATAAAAGCAACAATCGAAAAAACAAAATAAAGGAAATTGAAAATAAAACAAGTAAAGGTTGGGTTACCTCCCAACAAGTGCTTTAGTTAATGTCGTAGCTCGACGGTACCTCTTTTTCTCAAGTCCATGGAGGATTGGTGCGGACTCTCCTTCCTTGGGCATCAACCATGTAGACCAGGCGATCTTGAATGACAGCAGTGAGCTTAGGGTGAGATGGTGTAATTGGCAATTTTGCCATCCCATTCCCTTGCTCCCATTCAATGGCAGCTCGGTCTTCCTTTTCCTCCTCGGTTTCTTCCACTTCATCCTCAAAGTCTTCAATAGAGGTGATCTTTTGCATTCAGATTGCTGTCGGCTTTTGTCGAGCTTGAATGTGATCCTCTCATCATTGGCTCATCATTGGCTCGTAGTGTAATTCTCCACCGCGGTAGTCGATCAGTGTGGGACTAGTATCCAAAAACTCTCGTCCCAAGATAAGGGGTGTGTTTTTGTCCTCCTTCATGTCAAGCACTACAAAATCTGTAGGAAAAATTAGATGACCCACACGAATGAGAACATCCTCAAGTATACCTTTGGGGCGAGACACAGATCGGTTTGCCATCTGCAGTGTGATTGTAGGTTTACAAAGCATGGCAACTTCACTGTGAAATTAGCATATTACGTGGCTTCTAACTGGGAAACTGAGGTAAAAAACGGTAGGGCTTCATCAAGTACAAACTCAAAGATGTGGACGAAAATCTGGGAGGCGGATACTATACCTCAAGTTAGGTTGTTTGCTTGGAAAGCTTGTAAAGGAGCCCTTCATGTTAAACAAAAGCTGAAACAAAGAGGAGTTCCCATCGACCCGATTTGTAACCTCTGCGGTGAGGATATCGAAACTATTGATCATCTGCTCCTCTATTGTGAACACACAAAACGGGTTTGGTATTTGTCTGAGCTACGACTAGATGTTGTTAAATTCGAGTGTGCATCCTTTGAGGATGTTCTTTGGAAGGTCACGAATCTTGGAGGTGAGTTTACAGCTTTATTTCTTACAACTGCATGGTTGTAATATAATAAAAACTTGCATGATTTTGAAGTAAAAAACTTGACTTTTTTTTTGCAATTTATAGTTTTTGAACAACTTGTAATGAAAGATTATATGAACTATATTTTATGCTTATATTATATTTTATTAGTTTTTTCATTTATAATTATAATAGTAAAATAGGGGCACCATCCATACTCATCGCACAGGGCCCCCGAAATTACAGGGTAGGCCCTGGATGGGAGTTTGATAAAAAGAAAATCGATGCACATAACATCATGCAAAAAGCTTGGATCCAATGGAGAGACGTGGAAGCAACAAAAAAAGAGGCGCAGAAAAATGAGTCGTCAAGAAATATGCAGAAATGAGAAAAACCACCAAAAGGTAAGATAAAGATGAACATGGATGTTGCTGCATTGAACGAGAGGGAGATCAGAATGGCTTGTGTGATTCGAGACGATGAATGAAGTCCTAAGCTGATTTGTCGAGATATATATACTGCGCAAGGAAGTAGCGTACTTCTTGAAGGTATCGCTATGCGATTTGCTATGATGAAAGCGAAACAACATGACTTGAGAGTGGACTATGTTGAAAGTGATAGTCTCCAACTCATTCAAATTATCAATGGGAAGATGCAGAGCAATCCGTATGAAGAAGTTATCATCATGGACATCCAAGAAGTCGCTACGGAGATTGCCAATCCTATTTTTCACCACATTCGGAGAGAAGCGAACCAGGTTGCTCACACCGTTGCTAAAGGGCCTAATTCTAGTTTCATCAATTACATACCTAGATATCTTGAACAAGCTATCATGTACGATATGTAATTGTTTTTGAATGAAAAATGGTGTGTTTTTCCCTACTTAAAAAAAATAAATAAATAAAAAACCCTGACATTGTTCTAGTATAAAGTAAAATTAATCAGACATGATCATAAATTAGTTTTATTGCAAGATACAAATTAAGTGGTAATGATCAATAATTGTGAGAAGCTTCAGCTTTTCCAGATTCCAAAATGAAGCAAACTGGTTTGATGGGGTCTTCCTTCACTACCAGCTTCAGAATCTCAGCTCTAGAGTAATGCCCTACCACATCGAACGCGAATTTCGCACGAACCACCTCCTGCAGATCTGTTCATCAACGTCCAACAATTACATCTCATCTCTCACAATCAACAGTACTAAAATTAACAACAAGAATTCGAGAAATTAATAATGTTATGCACCTAAATCAGCAGAGATGAGCGCCTCCCCTTCAAAATTAGGCCCCGCCAGGATAGTCCCAGACGGCGACACAATCACACTGCCTCCGGCGCTGATAACAGAATCTGGATCAAGAATATCCTCCTCCTTTCCCGCGAAAACATACTCGGGCGGAGGGGGATAGTCTCTCCTCCGGCAGAACTGACAGGCGGAGAGGACGTAGCAGCCGCCTTCCATGGCAATGTGTCTCACCGTCGGCAGCCATGTCTCTCTGTCATCAGCAGTGGGTGCACAGTATATTTCAACCCCTGCATAGTACTCGGTAGTATTCAATAGGTCGTGACTTCAAACTTCAACAAACATAGTGAGAATTAAATTAATCAATGTATAAAATAAGTTATATTGTTGAATTATATATGCAACCTCATACATATTATATCAAGGATATATTAGATGGTTCACAAAGAATTGTGAAGCCCTATTATGTATCTGGAATTGCGGCGCCGACGCCTTATAATTTCTGAAAAGTATAGTAAAACCGCGTAGGCCGTACTTTACAAACAACAATGAGATTAACTATAGACTTTAGTAAAATATACAGACCTTTAGCATACATTGCTGTCCTCAAAAGAGGCATCTTGTTTTCCCAGCAAATGACGGCGCCGATTCTGCCGATGGGGGTTCCGAATACCGGAGTGGTGGATCCGTCTCCGAATCCCCAAATCACGCGCTCCATTCCAGTCGGCACGAGCTTCCGATGCTTGCCCAGGTAGCAGCCATGGCAGTCGAAAAACAAAACACTGCAATACAAGGTGTATCCATCTCTCTCTATCACTCCCATAACTACAAATACCTTATATTTCCCAGCCATGGCACCCAGCCGCTCAACTTCTGGACCTGCAACAAATATCCGATTTCAACTTTCTAGCCCTAACCCAACGGAATCGATTTTAGTCGATTGAATGGATCTTACCAGGAACATCGATAGCAGCGGCGTGGTACTTCCGGAATTCTTCGCCGGCGCTGCCGGTGCGTTGACCGACCACGACGCCGAAGCTTGATCCTCGTGGATATCCGCCGATGAATGCTTCGGGAAACACAACCAGCTGAGATCCGTTTGAGGCTGCCTCTGCTACCAGCTTCTCTGCTTTATCTGTTTTATAAATAAAAAAAATTGATTGTAGGATTAGAGTTAGGATGCATGAAACGTAAGGAGTAGTTGAGAGAGATGAAATGGAGTACATACCAAGAGTGGCGGGGGTGTCGTAGAAGACGGTGGCGGCTTGGACTACGGTGGCGCGGATAGTGGTGGTCGGGGGAGCGGCGCCGGCTCCGTCCACGGTTGAACTTGGACTGGGAGCCATATCGTCCTTTTTTTATAAATGCATATTACATGCTGCTTTATTTTTCTGCTGCTGTGCTCGTAAATTTAGTCGAGTCTCCCAATATATATATAAATATGATTATATAAAAATCCATTTCCCATTTTAAATAATAATTAATTTTATCCATTAATTTAATTGATCCAATCGCTCTATATATAAATTGAAACCATAGCAAAATTTGATTCAAATTCTTCATTAAAAAAAATTGCATTTTCTTCTATATGGATTGATGACATCAATAAATCTTTTTAAAAACCAAGCAATTTTGGAATTGGCTTGCGTAGTGTATATAAAAGCAGAGGCGGCACCTTTTTAAATTAAAAAATATATATATATATAAGAAGTTGAACACAAATTTTAAATGAGTAGGAGAGTCATTTTTTAACTTCTCCCACTTTTTCCTAATAGAAATCAATGGTCCCAAATTTATAAAATTTAATAATATACTGGAAGACTTAAATATAGTAGTTCAAAATTAACTCTTACTCAAATTATGAGAAATTTTGCAAAATTGATTATCTGATGAATCGATTTAAGTTAGTTCAAGTAATACACCAACAAGTTAATCAGCTGTTGGGTTTCAAACTGCGAGCAAGTAAATAACCCCAAATTTATAATAATACGAATACCAAATATCCAATGTATACTCTTGGAAGTAAGATCGAAAATTACTAAAGAACAGTTAAGAATACAATGCAACTGAACTTCTTATGGGTCTGGGAAGCTCCAAACAACTTCAAGCAAATGATTTTGCCACGAACACATCGCTAGGCTCCTCAGTGACTTCAGACTTCCAAGCTCTACTACGAACATGTCTCTAGACTTGTAAGCTGGAATAGTTGTGATGTTTAGTTTTTCACAGAACGTAAAAGAGTGAGATGGTGTTTCTTGACTCCTGGCGATAAATAGAAAGTTATCTCAGATTTAGCTTATCATAAAGATGACTTGAACTCAAGATCTCAAACTAATTAGCTTGCACTTCCAAAAAAAATGCTGAAGTTGTAGCTATATTCGGACCATAGACGTAGATCGTGTTGTCGTAGATACCCCCCTACGACAACGATTTTTAACTGTTATCGTAGCTACTTACCACAACAGTTTAAAACTGTTGTCGTAGGCAATAACCAATTGTTTTCGTAGCTATCTATTGTCTAATAAATTATCCCTACGACAACAGTTTTTAAGTGTTGTTGTAGATGTATACGACTACGGTTTATAACTGTTGTCTATTTTCAAAAGTAGCTGTTGTTATAAACATTCTTGACAACGCTTTTGCACATTCTAAACAACAACGCCTCTACATTAATTGTTGTCGTGGATTAACAAATTAAAAATTAATATAGAACCTGTTTGTAAACTATTAAGTAAACAAAATAATACACAATTGAAATCACGAAATCCACTAAAATATAATTAAAAATTTCATTAGCAATCACAAGTCATCAACAATATTCCCAAAGTATTTGACAATCAATATCTCAAAATACAAAATATCCCAAACTACAAAGTAAATATTTATCAATATCCGAAAATACAATGTAAATACTGTTGGAATCCGGACAAATTCGAGTTAATTACTCGTACGGAAATATTTAATTTTGTTGTATCTAAATATTACGAGGTCGAAGTACGTCGCGAGTAGATAAGCGTAGTATATTTATTTTCTCAAAACCGAATTCCGGTGAGTGAGAAATCGATCCTCGAAGTGGCACGCAAAACTATGTAATGTGGACATATTAATTAGTTAATTAATGATGTCCCACATTGACTAATTAAACACACTAATCATGATTTAAATACCTAAGTGGTTCAACCTTGTAATAACAAGTGTGTAATAGGGGTGTCGTATGACAGGCCCTGTGCTCCTACGCGCGCCGCCGCCGCCGCCCGCCCGCCTCGCCTCGGCCTTCGGCCTCAGCGAGGCCGCAGGCCGAGCGCCCGCGCCCCGGCCCGGTCCGGTCCGGTCCTGGACTTGGACTTGGATCTTGGCAATTGGTCTTTGGGTGGTCTTTGGGCTTGTCCCGAAAGTGCCTTAACTTTTTGGCGACTCAACGGGCTGACTGGGCACGCTTGTGTGGCTCAGTCGTACAGTTGGAGCACACGTGTGCATGACACGGCGAGCATGTCAGCACATGACGTGTCTGCGGGGGTTACAGAAACGTGCTGAAATTCAATCAGCACGTTCCCCGAGACGTGCGCGCCGTAACCGTCCGATCCGGGAGACACGCGTGTAACCGCCGTCGGTCTTCAAGTCTCCAGCACGCTCCCCAGGTGGTGGACTGCCTATAAATAGGCATCCTAGGCAGCATACATTCTCACTTCCGAAAATAGCTTTTGTTGCTTTTCACCTGGGAATATTTTGTTGCTTTCCACCTGAGTTCTTCATTTAGCCAGCTCTGCTCCTGCTCCTTTCCAGTTCGCC
>JAPKLW010002863.1:37734-60834 GCA_026898455.1 Plectranthus barbatus | reverse complement strand
TTACTGTTTTGTTTATAATTCTATATATATATATATATATATATATATATATATACATTATATATATATATATAGATCATATGATAATAAATAAGAATGAATCACATCCATTAGATCTTATTAAATCAATGGTTGATATCTAATTAAGCAACACTTAAAATGCAATCAAGCAACAAATGATCAAGCAACAATTAAAATATAATCAAGCAACAACTAAAACACAATCAAGCAATATTGTAAAAGTAATCAAACGGCTTTATTATTTTATCACGGGGGGAATTTTTATAACCGGATCCAATCCTAATAATTGTATTACATATTAAATATTGCTAGACTTTCTGAAACCAGTTGTCGTCAAATATAAAAAGTGAAAAACAAGATCATGTATGATCTGATCATTTAAAAATAAATTCATAATAAATAGAAAAGTGAGACAAGATGATTCGATCATTACGAACTCAATATTTAAAAATACATCGACAATAACTGCAAAACTTTAATAATGAAAGATTTTGAGATTCGAAAAAAATAAAATAAAAAATGCAACATATGGAAATCGTATGGAAGATGCCTGTCTAAAAGATTCCTTCTCGGCTTGCCATGCCTGTTCGCTGTTGGCGATCTTATAATATTAATATCGAAATAGAAATATTTGTGATAATGATAAAATACTCTTAATGATTTAAAATAGCCAAAATTTTAAGTAAATTTCAACAAATAGCCACTCTTATAAAAACATGCAGGATATAGCCAAATTGCTTTGACCAATGTTTGAATGGAGTTGAAATTCCACTTATACTCTCCTACGTATTTCTTTTCAATTTATCTTAATTTAATTTCATTTGCACAAATTGAAATTCCATCTATACAAATTAATTACACAATTTTGTTCTACACACAACACACAGTTTTGAAATTACACAATTTTGTTCCGTTACACTATTTTGGTATCAGAGCTATATGACACATTTTAATGACACTACTAAGAGAAGAAAGTTTGAAAATTCAAAATAATATAAAATTAATAAAAGAATTAATAAAATTTTATAAAATAGAAAATGAAATATACGAAGTATTTCTACTAGAAATTTTATTAGAAAAACTAGAAAAACAACTCAGAATTTTAATAACAGCATGACAGAAGGGAATTCAAAAGTATCTAATTCAATATTAACATTAATAGAAACAATTAAAGAAAATAAAAAAGAATTATTAGATTCAATAAATCGAATAAATAAAACAAAAATACGAAAATATAAATACCAAGATTTAATAAATTTCCTAAAAGAACAAGGAGAATTAGATAATGAGGAAATATCAACAGGAAAAGAAAAATGTCTTGAATGTAAAGAGGCATTAGAATTAATACAAGAATTAGTAACAAAAAGGACAACTAGAAAATTAATAAAAGATGAATCTATAAATCTAACAAATAAATGGAAACCACCAATTTGAAGATAAACGAAATAGAAAAATTATCAAAATTAATAGACAAATTACAAATACAAGATTTAAATGTTGCAAGAATAGATGAAGAAGATGCTCAAGGTATCATATATGGAATAGATAGTGATGATGAAAATCCAACATTAAATATGGAAGAAGAAGAAGAAAACCGTAAAAAAGAAAATTATAATAAACGACAAGAAGATGCGTCTACAAGCAATGAAACAAGGCCAAATAAATACGAAAAAAGCTTTATTGATTATATGTATAAGAATGATTATACATATACAAAAGGAAAATACAAAAAGAATATTCCACCATCATATATTCAGAAAGAAAGAAGTATAAGTAGTGGAGTATTAAACATAGATTGTGCATCAAATGCAACAAGCTTAATTATGTTATGGATAAATCAATTCCAAATGATAGTCCAAACTGATGATGATACAATTAGGAATTTACCACTAGAAGATTTTTTAACATATATAACATATAAAGCTACAGGACAATTATCAGACTGGTTACATACAACGCCATGTAATTATAGAAACTATGCTAAAACAGATACATCAAAGGAAGCTAAATTTGACCTTCTAAAACAATTAACCAAAGAAATATTTGCAGAATTTTTTGGGGATGAAACAGAAACGACACGAGAATTTGAAAAATCACATATTATAAAAATATTAAGTAATATGGCTCTTTGTGACCCATATTTTATAGAAAATTTCTTTTGCCAAATAAAAGAAAATTATTATATAACACCAGATAGAACTGGCCTATTAGATATAGTAAAAATTAAACTACCACCAGCAATGTTACAATATATAAATATACAATTAACAAACCCAGCAAAAACTAAAACAAAAGAAACATTAGGATTAATAGAAAAATATGCATTAGAATATAGAGATGATTTGTGTATGAGAAAAATTGAAGAAAAATATTTAGAAAAAATAAATATACGATGTTGTAAACAACTTGAAACAATTCCACATCACTATGGATGTAAACCAGAAAGAAAGAGAAGATATAAAAAACAATATTACCCTCCATATAAAAAATATAGAACATTTAAAAAACCATGGAAACAAAAATATCAGAGGAGGTATAGAAAATACAATAAATACGATAACAAAAACACAAGAAATAAGAAAAATTCGAAAGAAAAAAAGACATGTAGATGCTGGAAATGTCAAGAATTTGGTCATTATGCTAATGAATGTCCAAAGAAAAACTTGTATAAAGAAAATAAAATAAAACTTATATACTCTTTAGGGCTCGAACCTATAGAAGACATATACGAAGAAGGTGAGGAAATGAATTTCGATACATATAGCATAGAATCTGAATCTGAAACTTCTAGCTATACAGAAAGTAGTGATGAGCAAGAATAGTACATTTATAAAAGTAAAACTATTTAATAAATATACTTTTGCTTATATAGATACTGGAGCAACTATATGCCTTGCACAAGAAAGAATGTTACCAGTAAAATATTGGTCAACACTAGAAAAACCAATACAAGTAAGAATTGCTAATAACAAAATTATCCAAATAAATGATAGAGCAAAAGATCTTGTAATACTAATTGAAGGAAGAAAATTCCCTCTAGACACCTTATACAAACAAGATACAGGAGTACCATTAATACTAGGAAATAATTTTCTTAAAAAATATTACCCTTTTATTCAAGAAATTGATAGAGTAAATTTACGTTGTCCAGCAATGGAAAACCAACGTAGACATTTAGTTACAACAAAGATATATACTACACTTTCCTTTTTACAAGGAAAGATTATCCATGAACTTAAAAATCAATTAATTCTGTACATTCACGAAGAAATTGAAATAAAAGTCTTGAAATCCTCGACGAAATAAGCAGTCGAGATCCTTTAGACCCTATTAAAAATACAAATACAATGGAAGATAGGATAGAATTAATAGATCCCAATAAAGAAGTAAATGTACCAAATAGAATTCCATATACAGAAAGAGATGTCGCAGAATTGAAAGAAGAAATAGAAAAATTATTAGAAAAGGGAATTATAGAACCAAGCATAAGTCCACATTGTGCACCAGCAATTTATGTTGAAAATCATAATGAATTAAAACGGGGAAAAAGAAGAATGGTTATAAATTATAAAGAAATGAATGAAGCCACTAGAGGAGATGCATACAAAGTACCTAGGCAAGATTATATTTTTAATAAAATTAAAAAGGCAGAATGGTTCACAACCTTTGATGCGAAATCAGGATATTGGCAGTTACGACTGCATAAGGATACTAAACATTTAACAGCATTTAGTTGTCCACCACAAAATCAATATCAATTTACAGTTATGTCATTTGGATTAAAACAGGCACCTAGTATCTATCAACGATTTATGGATAATAATCTTAAAGGATTTGAATCTATAAGCCTGGCATATATAGACGATATTATAATTTTTACTTTAGGAGCAAGAAAACATCATTTAAATCAAGTTGCAAAGATTCTATTACAACTAAAAGAAAAAGGAGTAATTCTAAGCAAAGAAAAAGCAAAAATAGCATTAGAAGAAGTAGAATTCCTAGGAATGAAAATTTTAAAAGGAGGATACATAGAACCACAAAAACATTTATTAGAAAAAAATTAATAAATTTCCAGATAAATTAGAAAATAGAAATCAAATACAACGATTTCTTGGGTGTTTAACCTACATTGGTGAAAAAGGATTTATAAAACAACTTTCAAAAGAACGAGCATTACTACAAGAAATGATATCATAAAAGATTCCATGGAAATGGACAATTAGTGCAACACAAGCTGTAAAAGCTTTAAAAGAGCTATGTAAAAATCTACCAAAATTATATCTACAAAAACCAAATGATTTACTAGCTCATTCTAAATAATGACGCAAGTCAAGATACTTGGGGAGCAGTCCTTCAAGCAATCCCAGGTGTTTATAATGATTTTAAAATATTTATCACAAATAATAAACCATCTGAAGTAAAAACATTTTTAAAACAATTTCAGAATATATTACTAACGAAATGGGCATCAGGAACATTTAAACCAGCTGAGAAAAATTATACGGTCCATGAAAAAGAAACACTTGCATTCATAAAAACATTACGAAAATTCAAATTGGACTTACAACCAATAAAATTTATATATCAAACGGACAGTTCTTATACAAAAGACTTTACAAAATACAAGATAAAAGAATCGTATAATAAAGGACGATTGCTTAGATGGAGCCTTGAAGCTCAACAATACGATTTCTTATCTTTATACATTTCAGGCAAAGAAAACAATCTAGCAGATACATTAACAAGAGAATGGAAGGAGTACGATCCATCCTGAAAACAAAAAGAGAAAGATTATTAGAAAAAGCAAAACAACTTCGTCTGCAAGCACAACAATTACAAAAAGAAGCAAGCCAAGCAGATAAAGAAGCACAGGCAATAGAATTAATGCTTAATTCATCCAGTGACAAATCAACCGAAGATTTTCCAGCAGCAACAATCAAGGATAAATCAAAGACAGAAGAACAGGCAACTGGTGGATCTCGATCTAAAGAAAAATTTGATGAAGAAGAAAGAGCTAAAACATACTATGTTATTTTTAATTGCTTAAACACAGGAATATATGATGACTGGAGCAAGGCAGCAATCTTCATCAACAAACAAAGCAGCATCATCTACAAAAAATATCCTAGCCTACAGGAAGCAAAAAATGCACTAACAGAGTACCGAAGTACTTATGCAGCAAAAGCAGCAATGCCAGGTCAACCACTTCAATCAAAAATGGCAAGTCTAGGGCGAATCCCTAATAACAAACCACTAACAATAAATTCTATCCCTACTGAACAAGAACGGGAAGAATTAACAAAACTAACCAAAGCAATTTTTGATCAAGAATACAATTTCTTGATTAACTATACAACAGCAGACAAACTCTCAAGCATATACCCTATTGAAGGCACATTTCAAGGGCCCAAGGCAATCGTTTTACCTAAAGCAGATCCAATAAAGACATATATGATGTTCCAAAGCTGACTCATAAGTACAATATACTTCAGAAACATGGATATATTTCGATACTTTCCAAACTTTATGAAGAAGGCTATGCAGTAATATCATTCAGGAGTAATTAAGCAAAGAGAAGGATTCTTGAAGGTATTTGCAACATACCCACTATTCTTTGAAGAAGGATAACAAGCAGGACAAGTAAGACAAACAGCTATACAACTATGCCAGATAGGAGTAAGCAATCAGAACTACCCAACTATTGGAGAAACAAAGCATGAAGATATCATACAACAATTCTTAAACAATTATGTTCTGATACTACTACGAGGAATTGAGATCAAGGCACAAACAAATTATATCTCAAGATCAGTAATTATATGGAGCATGCAAGCACGAGAAAAAGAAGTTGACAGTCAAAGTCAAAAATATATAGAGAAATTATTAAGAGATCTACAAGCAATTGATTTTGAATACACCCCAGAAATAAAACAAGAAATTTGTACAAGACTAGTGGAAGAATTTCCTGGAGATCATGCCTGTAGCATTTGTACACCAAGCACCGACGGCGATGCAGACTTTGAGATAATAGAAGAGAAAAAGATGTGAAAAGACATCACCATTTCTATACTTTTGTTTCTTTCCTTTTGTAACTACTATGTAAATTATTAGATTCTACTGTGTAGTGGTACCCCTCCAAGGGTAATTATGTAAAAGGCAGACCTTTCGTCGCCTATAAATAATGTGGCTCTCATTAGGAGAGGACACACTTCTCTTGTAATATATCCCTCATATATGATAAGTTTCTTTCTCTACATATGATCTCTGGCGGATCTGAAAAAGGCTACAGCGAAGAAGCTATTTTGCCATATTGATCTTGAGATCTTGAAGAAGAAACATTTCAGTTATGAAATCTCAAAACTCTTTAACAAAAGTTCAACATATGAAGCATGAAATGTCATAGAGGCAATCTATATCGCTGTGACAGTATATAGCAGGCCCGACAGAGTAATAAATGATATAAAGAATGTAGAAGTTAAATTAGATCATAATAATTATAATCAATATCAATAGTTATTTCTAAAATAACTTTATAGTGACAGTAACCAAATTCATCACAAAAAATTATAAATAGTATTATCACTTAATTCGACAATAATAATATTTTTGATGATGTTTTAACAAAATTTCAAAATTTAATAAATTCCACTAGTTCATCATTAATGACTTTTATAAGCTATCAATTTGCTTTTGGTTACGTCATATAAAAAACTTTTAAAATTTATGAAAATTTATTCCATACCTCCCAATTTAAGAAATTATATCATATATTATGTTCTATTAAGTAATTTGATCTCCACCAACTTAACACCATTAAGATTTCATTACATTTTTGGTTAAGACTATTATGATATTTACCAATCCTAAAAAAAATTCTTAATGTGTCAATTAAATAGAAATTGAATATTGACTTTATATATTTAAGTAATTAAATTATATAAATATTTGTATATAATTAATAAATATTAATGAAAATTTAAATTTAATCACATTTAAAATATAATTGAAAATTATATTACTATATTAAAAATTAATCTTTTTAAAGCTAATAAGATTCAAAATGTGTAATTAAGTTAAAATCCAATTTGAATTAAAATTTTAATTATGTAATTTAAATAAATATACACAATTAATTAAGATTATTAAATTTTTAATGAGTATATGTATTCAAAATATTAAATTATTCGTAAAATCTAAATTATTTAGTTAAATTATAATTTCAATTACAGAATTATTTTAAATTTATTATAATATAAATTAAAATCTTACGTTATAATTTTTGGTTAAAATTTATTTTTTATTCAAATATAATTATTACTAATCTCATAAATTAAAAAATTACTACCACTTCGGCACATTATGAATAATGAAGTAAAAGTAAATATTGTGTTGTAATTTTTTAATATAAAATTGTATGAAATTTCATTTTATCAATATTTATATTTTATTTTTATTTCTTAGGATTCGCTGACGTGATAGTTATTTTTTAATTTATAAGATTGTAAGAATTAAATTTATAAAGTGTGAAATAGATTCTATAAATTTATTAAGTTTAGATAGATAGACACTATTCTCTTATATATATTAATTATACAAAATATTAATAATTGATGACTTGGTGCAGTGGATGGATATAAAGGATTGAATTAAGAGGTAACTGGTTCGAATCCTGTTAAAAGCATTAATTATTAATTTTTTATATAATTATGTGCTAGGTCCTAATTATTCATAGGTGCGGTGCGATGATGGCTCGGTCTCGGTGGTCCTGATAACTCGTGGTGCGGCACGATACCGGTGGGATTCAGCTGATGGTTAGTTGCAGCTTGGTGGTGGTAGGCTAGGTGCGGTTCAATGGCTGGGTGTGGCGCGATGATGCTGGCGGGCTACGTGTGATGCAATAGTTGGGTGTAGTTCAAGGCAGTGCAGCTTGGTGGTGGCTCGACTGACGGTTAGGTACGGTATAGGTGGGTTCAGACGATCTGGTCAACAACGACTAGGTGTTTTAGTGACGATAAATTTTGCTACTAAATTCGATATTTTTGTGATAATTAGTGTTGTGGCTAAAAGGTGTTTATTTAGTGACAAAGTGACGACAAATTATGCTATATTATAAAGTTTTAGCGATAATTATTGTAGTGGCTAAAACATGTTTATTTAGTGACAACACATCTGTGTGGCTATATCATGACATTTTAGTGACGATTATAGTTTGTAACTAATTAGTAGTGAATTAGTGATGAAAATTGGAGTCACAATAAAATAGAGCAATAGTGGCAACTATCGTAGTTCGTCGCTAAACCCTTTAGCCACTATTAAGTAGCCACGACATAGCGACGACACACAATATTGTCACTAAGATGTTATAGTGACAAAATTTATATTTATAGTGACAATTTCTGTCGTCATTATAGACCATTTTTTTTGTAGTGACATATATTACTCTCGAAGGAACTCCAGTACGAAATACTAAATATACATCTGTTAATATTATTTTTAGTAAAACACTTTCAGTAAAAATAGAAATACCAATTGATGGAAGAACTAAACAAGAACAAAAAGAAATAATATTAGGAAAAGATTTTCTAGAAAACTTTAATTATAAAATAAAAAGTAAAGAATTAATACTAAAAATACAAGGAGAAAAATTTAAAATCCCACGAATAAATTTATATAAAGAAAATATTAAACAATTACTATGAATATCTTTGAAAAAGGAGAAAGCTCGAAGCAAGAACAAGAACAAGATAATATACAAGAAATAGAAAAAATAGAGTCAATCGGAGAATATTTGTCTGATATATTATTCGATAAGAAAATAATAAATAAAGTACGAAAAAAGGGAGAATTAACACTTAACTCTAAAGAAAGTATAGAAATTCCAACATTTAATAAAAGAATATCAAACATACTAAATCGAGAAAATATAGTATATTATGGAATAATGAGTGGAGAATCAGTAGTATACATGAATCAAGCAAATTATGAATTCCAAGCTTACATAATGAATAAAGAAAAAATAAAAGAAAAAATAGAAAAAATATCTAAAAGAGATCAGAAGAAATTAGGATACATACATATTGGAATAATAAAAATAATACTAAAATTTACTTATTTTACAGGAATAAATTCACCTGTATAATTACAAATTGTTGATAATAGAATTACAAATGAAAAAGAAAAAATAATAGGAGAAATAGATGGCAATCTAGGTTTTGACATCATTAAATTTAATGCTGCATTACAATATGGAATCCCTTTCCAAACACAAACCTTTAGTGATGCAATTGGAGTCCGATGCAATTTCGAGAAAAAAGATTTAATGAAATCCTTAGACATACCATTTACTGTAAGTTACAAAGTATCTTATGCATTAACAAATAGTAATTTGAGTATAATTTTTCAACATAGAGATAGAATATATACAGACGAACTATTAAGTACTACAAGTACTGTAATAAGAAAAGATAATAGCCTACAAAAATTCATTCAACGAAGCTCATCCCAAAGAGTTCAAAATAACACACTAATATCTAAAAATATTATAGAACAATCAAGAGCTAGTACAAGTAATATAAATCATAATAAATGGATTGAACCACTAAAAATATAAACATTACATTCAGATAATCAAATTACACAACTAAATAAACAAATACAAGAATTAAAAATAGTATTTACAGAGATAAATGATAAAATATAATGTTTTAAACTATGCCTAGTCCATCCTTTTTACGTATCAAAACTGATGAAAATAAACTCATAGAAGTACCATACTCACACACTATTATGTTAGAACTCCACATAAAAGAATATAGAAAATTACGGATTGAAATAGAATGAATAGAAACAGAATGCAATTCTGTTATTAAAGAAGGAGATGTTTCAGCTATAAGACAAATGAATGAAAAAATGCAAAAATTGAGCAATAAACTATGTGATAGTAAAAACGAAATTAGAGAATTACTACTTAGAATTAGAAATATTAGAAATGAAAACAATTATAATTGAAATAAATAAAAGAAAAATAATTGAAGGGTATTTATGGAAGTAAATTTAATGAAAAGACACTTTGGCTATTTTTTGGAGTTTTTCATAAGGATGGCTATTTCTTAAACTATCTATAACAAAATGGCTAGAATAGATTTTTGCTCGATAAAATATACACAAATGCAAACCCTAAACTAATTTCATACCATAAATAATTAAAAATCTATAAATTAAAAAAAAAAAAAGGAAAATCTGACTCCTCTTCATTCTCAATCATTTAGACCATTTTTCCCTATTTTTAGTCACGTCTTCTTCTTCATACGTGACTTACCCATAAATGACTTCTCATAAAAATATTCAATCATCATATTATTAAAAAAAAAAAAATTGATTAGAATGATTGGTGTTGAGATATGGAGGCTAAAGATTAAGATAATATTTTATTTGGGAAGAGTTTCCTAATCTGATTAGAATCAGAGTATAATTATTAATTAATAAAGAGTAATTTAAATAAGGTTTGCATTCATTGTTATGATTAGGATCAGAATATAATAAACAGTAAATTAATTAGAGTTGATGATTCTTATACTAATTAGATCTTATTCTCTCATATAAATAGGAGTGTAAATGAACCAAACTGTTGGTGAGCTACTCGGATCTCGACTAGATAATTGTTCGTTCGAGTTTGTTAGCAAAGCTCGTTTATTTAATTAACCAAACTTGAGCATTGTAGTATTCGACTCGTGAGCAGGCTCGTCAGCCAAAATTAGTAAAAATATAAAATAATTATTTTTATAAAAATATTATTTTCATAATTTAAAGTAACAATAATGATAAATCTTTCTAATAATGAAAAAAGATTTAGAATTTGAGCATGAATCTACTAATATATGAAAACAAAATAGTCTGCAATGGCGGGAACATTTATTCAAAATAATTTCAAATAAACATTTTAATAATTAAAAATTGTTTAAGTTGAAATATCAATTAATATATGTTATGTTACAAATAATCTAAGAGAGTTATTTTTTAATCTGCAATGTTTCAATCTTATTTTTATCCAAATAATTTTATTTTCTTAAAGTTGTTGAAATTAATTAATTTTATGTTAGATTATCAATTTAAAGTGGTTTCGTAAGTAATTTTATAATAATAAATTTAAATTAATGTAAACAAAATATTGTCCATTCTCACATTCTTTTTTTCCTTCAGGGAGTTTGATTTTATTGGTGTTGAATTATAATGGTGAATGTCCCACTTCTTACAAGTCAATTTTATAGGGAGAGATTGAGAATTTTACATGATATCAAAATCAAATTCGGTTCGATGTGATACTCCACGCTGTGCGTGAAGGGAGTGTTTTGAATTGTACAATGAAATTAATATATTATTTTGATTAATTTGAATATTGAGTCAATGAATGGTGCATAGATTAATTAAATTATTATAAAATATTTGTCATGCCATCAATTATAAACCCAAATAATCGGATTGTGAGCGCAAAAAGAGAAAGAAAAGAGATGTTGATTAAAGGACCTAATTCGAAAGAATATAAAATTTGGACGTGTATAAAAATATAATTGAAATCTTAACTTTTTATCAAAGAGAGTTTAATTATAGAGACTGTCTCAGGTTAGGCACGTCTAAATGGTTTAGGCGGGTTTTATCCATTAACCCAACCCAAACCCATTTAATATACTCTCATTTGGGAGGAGTGAACCCATTTGGGTAGAATAAAACCCGCCTAAACCGTTTAGGCTTGCTTAACGCAAGTTTTTGCCTAAATTATATTATTAATATCATATATATGGTAAGTCCCGCAGAAACGGACAATTTTACACTTTAAATCACAAGCTAAATCAATATCATCCACTTCAGAGTTTTCTAACAGATCAACCAAATCATTTCTATCAAACTAACTAAATTAATCAAATTAATTTAATTTGACCATTTTCAATCAAATGATATATTTTCAAATATCCAAACCCACACTCATGTACAATAGATTTGCGAGGGACATTTAAACTACAAAATAGTGTTCTAAATAAAAAAATATTAAGTAGGGTAGTGGACTACTAAAAAATGAAGTTGTTGATCATCTATAAATATTATAGAATGGAAAAACAAATATCGCACACACACAATCGATATAAGCTAGATCGATATCATAGTTCAAATTGCCATATGATGGCTCAGATATATGCATCAGCAGCTCCTTTTTCTACGAACAATACAATCGTTCAAGATATTCGTAAATCCAGAACTTATCATCCAAGTGTTTGGAAAGATCATTTTCTTTCGTACACTTCTACTGTTACGGTATATTTTTAGAATTATAGTATTTAATTTATGTAGTTTGATTTTATATATGACTTGTGGATGAACGTTTTTGTTTTTTAATTACAGGAAATTAGTGTTGCTGAGAAGGAACAACTCGACAAACTAAAAGAGAAGGTTAAGAACTTGCTTGCTCAAACTCCAGACAACTCCACGCTCAAGATGGAACTCATTGATGCAATCCAACGCCTAGGGGTTGCCTATCACTTTGAACGAGAAGTCCATGAATCCTTGCAAATGATTCACGACACTTATCTAACACAGATTAGCAATGACAATGATGATCTACGTGTTGTTGCTCTTCGTTTTCGTCTCCTTAGAAATCAAGGTTACCGCGTCTCATGTGGTAAGAATATCCAAATAATTTTCTACTTTTTTTATTTATTAAATCATAACTACGCAACTATATGATTTTTTTTTTCTTTTTTACTGCAGATGTGTTCGAGAAATTCACAAATGACGAAAAAATCTTTGAGGATTCATTGATTGACGATGTTGAAGGGATGTTGAGCTTGTATGAAGCATCTTATTACGGAATAAACGGGGAGGAAATTCTTGATAAAGCACTACAGTTTTCTTCTTCTCATCTCGAGTCTTTAATCCACCGAAATATCAGTACTTCTCTTTTGAGGCGAGTGAAAGAAACTTTGGAATCTCCAATTAGCAAGACTATGAATAGGTTGGGAATCAAAAGATTTATATCTACGTATCAAGAATGTGAGTCTCATAACAAAGATGTAGTAAATTTTGCCAAATTGGACTTCAATATATTGCAGAAGAAGTATCAAGGAGAGGCAAACCATATTACAAGGTAAAGAATAATCTGTAACACAATGTTTTGTTTTCTGTTTTGATATTGCTCGGCACATCACCAACAAAAGACTGTTTAATTAGTACAGGTGGTGGGAGAATTTAGGGTTTGCAAATAAACTACCTTTTGCAAGAGACAGAGCCGTGGAGTCCTACTTTTGGAGTTTAGGAATCATTTATGAGCCACAATGCTACGTTGGAAGGATATTTCTATCCAAATTCACTGCCATGTTAGCGATCGTTGATGATTTTTACGATGTTTATGGAACTTTAGACGAACTTCGACGATTCACCCATGCTGTTGAAATGTCGTACTATATTTACTAATCACATTATTTCTTTTTCATTTGATTATCAGGCATTTGATTTATTTTGTAAAATTTTCAGTTGGGATATTAGCGCTGCTGATGAATTGTCACCGTACATAAAAATATGTTACGAAGCTGTTTTAGGCATTTATGCAGAAATGGAAGAAGAAATGGCAAAACAAGGCCTATCATATCGTCTTCAATATGCAATTCAAGAGGTATATTTTAGTAATAATTAACTATTGATTATTTTTTTTAAAATAAAATATTAATTTATTGCAGATGAAAGATATTGTGAAGGCATATATGAAAGAGGCAGAATGGTGTTATAGTAACCATATTCCAACTATTGATGAGTATTTGAAGGTGGCGCTTGTAACCGGTGGTCATAGAACAGTTGCAGTGTCTTCTTTAGTTGGAGCGGGAGATGCCATTACACAACGCGATTTTGATTGGATTACAAACAATCCACCAATATTACAAGCCTCTGAAGTTCTCCCTAGATTAATAAACGACTTGGTTGGTCATGGGGTAATTAGCAAAATCTCATGTAAAATTACACACAAAATTTAAAACATTTAAATCAAAAGTAATGCTTATACAATTTGTTCTTTCAGAAAGAGAAAAAGACCACAATCATCAGCTGCTACATGAACGAACATGGGTGTTCGGAAATGGAAGCTCGTGATGAAGTTTCAAAACAAGTGAAGAGAGCATGGAAGGATTTTAACGAGGAATGTATGAAGCCAAGTGCGACACCTATGGAGATTATTGCACGCTTTGTGAGTATGGGCCAATGCTTACATTTAATGTACTTCACTGGTGATGACGGATTTAGTGATTCCGATACTTGGACAAAGGAGGCCATTAAGCTTGTGCTCATAGATCCCATAAACTAAGTTATTAATATTTCGACATGATTCAGGTTAAATAAATGTGGGAAGTTTCCGTATTTGAAATTTGAAGTTATAATACATACATATATGTAACAGTGTAATCGAACCGAGTCCAGTCGAGTATTATTGTGCTCAAGTTTGACTCTTTTAGTATTGAGTCGAGCTTCCCTGTTTTTATATCGAATACTTTAAAATTCATGAGCTTTACTAAACTTTAGTCAAGCCTAAACAAACTTTCTAAATTTAGAATATATTTAAAAACTATTCATTATTATTTTGAGTGAAAAAGTTTTTTATTCATAAATCAATATCTTATTCAAGTTAAAATTCAATTTTTTCTTGGTATTAGAAAGATGTACCATTATTGTTACTATTAAGTCATTAAAATATTACTTTTACAAAATTAATTATTTTATTTTCTTACTAATTTTAACTAACGAGTTTGCTTCATTTAATAAATGAGCTTCACTAAACGAGCTCGAACGAAGAGATACATGAATTGGTGTATTATCGAAAATTGCAATATAAACGTTGAAACACATAATCAAGTTCATGGCGAAAAGATCAGTTGACTTCATCATTTTGAATTTGGGATATAATTAGAAAATGCGATTTTAACTAGATCGAGTGATGTGTGAATGCATTTCTTATTTATCGCACACCCAAACCGGGGCTATACATTTCCAAACATTTTTCACTTCAACTCATTGAGATATTCCATTCTATAACGTGGTTTACTGCTCCATTCTATAACGTGGTTTACTGCTTTCTTACTCATCTCATTAGTTTTATTTGAATGTCACACTTCGACATAAGGTAACAATGGTTTACCGCATGCATTCTTAATCTTTAAGTAGAATATAAAGAGTCAGAAGATTTTGCATATTTTCTATCCTAATAGAAGTTTAGAAGTCGTTTCATATTCTTGATGTTAAACTTAAGCATTGCTTTGACATTACGATGTTAATCTTATTCTCCCTGCAAGCGGTTACAACAAGCTCCTATATTTCCACATTTTTTCTGTTCCTCTTAATTTGGGAACGTCTATATATTTATTACTGATCGTATATTATAGTTTTCTTTATTCATAAATTATAGGGAGTGTCTCCACTACTTAAAAGTAACTCTTACGTCTCACGTGAGTTAGTGACTGATCGACGGTTATGCCAAGGTCAAGTGGATACAAGGCTGTGCACTCCAAGCAAGAATTAAAAGGACACGACGAGCTTGAAGATAGTTTGAGCAATTACACCAATTCATAGAGCGTTCAATATTCAAGATCAATTCATGCCTTAACCCATTCTAAACAACCTTTCACGATCAATCTACTCTTGACAGAATCCATCTCCATCCTACGGTGGAGGAGTCGTGAGCTCATATTGTGCGTAGTTTGGTAGAACGGTTTGTCTATAGGTGCTTGTCAAGTATCTATGTAGAGTGAGAATCATTAAGGGAGTGAACCGAGAGTGATTAGAACTATTAATTGGTTTATTTCTCTGTATAAAACTCAATTATATAGTGAAATTGTTTTAGGCCGCCCCGAAAAATCTATTCCGCTGTGCTTATCTTTAACACCATCATTACTGTAACACCCCGCATTTTTCGTGCCATATTCACTACGCTAAATATTTATTTTAATATGCGTAACGAAGAATTAAAGTGCGATTGATATTTATCGGCCTAATTATTAAAACTATGTTTAGCCACCTTATTATTATAACATGGGCTAGATAAATTAATTTAAGCCCAAGTATTAAATCATGTGAAGTAATGGGCTAAAGAATTTATTTATATAATTATCCTCTCATATATGTTGACCCAATTAGAATAAATAAATAGAGTCCAACTAAAAATACAAGTGAGTGGCCCAATAGAAGGAAAATAAATTAAGACCCATTTCACATTAGTCTATTTAATTAATTTCATGAGGATTATTCAAAGTCCGATTTCATAACTTAATTCGATGTAGCATAATTATTCGAGAATATTTCTGGGGTGAATTCCGGAAATTATTTCCTTAATTTTTCCTATTTAATCGGCCACCTCTAGAAATAATAAGAGGAATATTACATATTTAATTTCCATCTATATATTGATTTGTGTATATATTCGAGACTTATTTCCGAAGAAAATTTTCGGAAATTCATTTCTTATTCCTCCCCTATAATTTTCGGACATATAAATTAAGATAGGGGAATTATATAAATTCCAACCATAAGATATATTATGTGGAATTTATACAAGTACTTAAATATTATAGTATTGTGAGTGTGTGGCCTAATTACTAAAATAGGTCTTCTAAAAGGAAAGTCAAGCCTAGCCATGTAAATAATTGAGGGGCAATCTAGTAAAGGAGCAATTGAGACATCATCATTTCAAGTCTAGGAAATTATGCATAGAAATACATTTTAACACTCAATCTCTCTCTCCCTCTCCCTCATAATCGATCATCACCTCTCTTCCACCCCAATCACCTTTCATCTTCTTACTCTCACTTGTTTGAACACCTTCAACCTTCATTGAAGCTTCAACAATGGCTGCCACCTTCAAAACCACATAAACCACCTCAAACCACCTCAAATCACTACCATATTTCACCAAACTCACCCCCACACCTTCCTCTACCCTTTGAACCAAGTAGTTTACCTAGATTCCAAGCTCCCAATTTCGACCAAGGCTGGAAAATGAAGATCCATGGAGCTATGTGGTAGATCTAGAGGCTTGCAAAAGGTAGGAAGCAAGAAGAGAGCAAATAGGAGCTAGGAAGAGCCATTTTCGAAGTTTGAGGAAGAGAAGCTTGAATCTGGACATAAACTCCTCAAGTAACCTCTATTTACCCTCTTTAGATCCTCTTGAAGACGTTTAGAAGCTTGCATGTAGGATCAAGAGTCCCCTTGTCGATTTTCAAGTCAAATGATGAACTAGGGTTGAAGATAAGCATGTTTAATGACCAATCTTGAATATGTTGATGCTTATTATTGATATATTGCTTGAATACATGATACACCATGAGATATATAATTTATTAACATTATATGAGATGTGTGATGCCTGAAATTGAGCCTACATGTTGATGAAAGTGGGTTAGCCACGAATTTATACATGTTAGAGTGAAATGAGCATGCTGAGATGAAATCTGTGAAATAAGCTCCCTGTTTTGCAGTGGCAGTCAAGTCAAATGGAACTCAATGGGTCTGAAATTTAAATATGTTATACATGAATGTGTTAGGAGTATTTTAGCTTTAGATTCATGTCAAAATACATTATGGTTTGAAAGTTATGCTCTCTGCAATAAAATGTATCATTTTGTGTCGCATGTCAAAAACTGATTTTGAAACTGTACTTAGGAACCTTAGAAAATTCTCAAATCTTTTATTTAGATTTATAACACATTATAGAGTCTGAATATAAAATGTCAAGTCTATATCACAAGTATTTTTGTCGCAATTAATTTTTAAAGTCTGCATCCCTGTTTTAGCCCGTAGCAAAAACATTCAGGAAAATCAATCTCCCCCAGCCCGTAACTTCCAAACAAAAAATGATTTTAACAAACCGTCAATTGGAGCATATTTATGTTAAAATCTAGTTTTTTCATATAAAATTTCATTCTCAAATTCTCTGTAAATTTTAAACGACATCATTTTGAAAACAGGGTCACATTTAGATTTATGACTAGGAAATTTCACTAAGTTAAATAGTATAGAGTCAATTGCTTGCATTCATATATTTTTCTAAAACTAATAAACACATTTTCTCAAATTAATAATACTTTTAAAACATATTGCATCTTTAATTGATTACACATTTACATTTAGCACTAGGACATTAACATGGTTTTAAATTAAACTATTTGCGTCACTAGGAATGGGTTATAAGTAAATATATGAGCATATACTTGATCAAAAGAAACTAATGAATTATGTGTAATGGATAAAATACTTAAACTGTTGAGCATGATAAGTAGACAATGATTATGCAAGCATGCACATAGTGATAAATCAAATTAAATGACAATATTGTGGACTTAGAATGAAGTGTCACATGAAGTACATTAAAATGAATATCATGCTTATTTAATGAAATAGCTAATGCATGAAACTACATGAACATACCTAGTAATTAAATGTTAAACAATCTTTGTGTTGGTGACCATCAAAAGGAAGCTTCAACTATTGGCACCAAGTAAACTTTCACCTCATAATTAAGGTGGGCACTACTTTATCCTATTTTCTTTTGGTTTGCTTTCCAAAATGATTTCCAAAATTTAAAATGAACGATTCTTGTTTTTGAAAAGCGATGTGTCACCGTTAAAATTGTTTTGGTGCTTATGATTATTAATTGCCACGAGCATTTGGGAGAGATAAGGAGGAGGGATACGATCACCCTCTTGTCGGAGAAATGGGAGAAATAAGGAGGAGGGAGGAGTTGAAACCCTCATGCATGTCTTACGCGGTTTATGTGAATGATATAATCGTTGATCGTGAAATGCACCACCAAATTGAGTGTTCATGGATCCATGTGAGTATTTTAAAATTGTTTTGAGCATGCATGAGTTATTTTTCAACAAAACCCTTTGCTATGCTTGTGTGTTACGGTGACTACATCATATATATTTATTTTGTTTCGGGACACCGTGACCACTGGGTACGCGGAGTACTCAGCCCCTGTGTGTGTTTTCCCCACATGCAGGTACAAGGTGATGGCGGTGGAGGCGGCGTTGTGGTGGAAAGCTAACAAGGTGGTTCGGTTGTGAACCTCATTTTAAATGTAATCTTTGGACCATTCCTTGAAACCATCCATTATTATCTTTGTCATTTAACATGTCTAGTTGCACTATTTGGAGTTAAAATGTTTGGTGAGTCTAACCTATGTCTATTCATGAACCCTCTTGGGAGTCGAATGATTGTAAGCTTGAATTATACCCTTCTGTGGATACCCCTTGGTCAATTGTTCTAAATGGCATGATGTAAATAAGTCCTTAGTATGTTCTTTGAAATCTAGTCGATTAAATTTGTCATTTGGTATCGAGGCTCAAGGGGCTATATCTTCATACATAGTACCCATTTGTTGTTCGTGTTTATTTATTTGTTCCAAGGCGTACTTGGTGTAAGACCCGCGTGGTGGTCATTCTTTGAATCCAATTATTTTTATCCATTTTCCACGCTTTCTTGTGAATACATCATTCGTTTCCGCTATGCTTATTTTTCTGGATTATCATTTGGACTTAAACTCTTGTCTTTCGAAAATATAATTAAGTCCTTTGAAAAGGTTTACTTGCTTTCATTACATTTAAATTCTTGATAATAAATTGAGATTTAAACTCCTTTCATTTGAAATTAAAGCAAGACCATTTTTGAAATCTTTATTTGCTTCCGCTACTCTTTAAATAAATGTTTAAAGTTATTTTAAACCACTAAAACCCTTAGCGTGCATTGTTAGCACGTGGAACTGTCGCATAGGCCCGATTTGGGGGCGCGACAATTACAGTTTAACATTGCAGTGTTTTTTGTAAATCAGGCACAAATTATATCAATGGACATACGAAATAACAAAATCAGACTAATTAACCAAAACGGAGTATGTATGACAAACTCGTACTCATTCTAGCTAATATGTTATGAGACAAAATTTACGAATGATATATTTGAATTTCAAATTGTGTAGCTTTTTTAGGAAACTTGGAAAGAAAATGGGACAAAACCTTGTTTCTTGCAATCACAATATTTCACGGCTTAACATTATATTTCATCTAGAGCATTTATTACTCAATCGACCATACTTCTCATCTTTTTGCATGTGTCAGTTATGCAAATTAGCTAGCAAGGCCTTGAGTTAAGTTATAAGAGCACCCTCAATGGGGATCTTAAATTATATAAGATTTCCCACATCACCATTTTTCTGCCACATAGGAAAGAGAACAAGAAATGGGATCTATATAGAGGAGAAATTTAAACCTAATCTAAGATAATTACAAAAGATATGAAAAGATATTCTCTAAGATATAAGATATTGTATAATATATCTCAAGACCCCCCTCAAGCGAAGACGAATGTAGTCGAAGCTTGGAACAGAAGTAATCGAACAATGGTCGGGAAAGGGTTTTGGTGAACATATCGGCTATTTGGTCCTCGGTTGGAATAAAATTCGTCTTCAGCTGATTTGAGCTAACAAGTTCCCGTACAAAATGATAATCAATATCAATATGTTCCGCACGCTTGTGAGAGATGGGATTTTGTGTGAGGAACAAAGCACTTGAATTGTCCGAATATATAGTCGGCGGTGATGGCAGTGGCACACGCAAGTCGCGTAACAGGTTTGTAACCCAAAGTAATTCCGAAGTAGTGTTTGCAATGGTGCGATATTCCGATTCACAACTGGAACGAGAAACCGTTGGTTGCTTTTTCGCGCTCCAGGATATAACGTTTGGACCAAGAAAAAATGAATAACCATAAGTAGACCGGCGAGTGTCCAGACAACGCGCCCAATCAGCATCGGAATAACCGACCAAATCAATAATGCCGGGCTGGAAGGTAAGGCCGTAGTGGACAGTCCCTTTCAAGTAGCGTAGTACCCATTTTATAGCCTGGAAGTGCTTGATGGTAGGAGCTTGCTGATACTGGCTTAGAGTGTTGACAGAGTACGCAAGGTCCGGTCTTGTGATTGTAAGATATTGTAAGTCACCAAGAAGAGAGCGATAGAGAGTAGGATCCTCGAAAAGTGAGCCATCTTTAACGAACGTGATGCCTGGAGCGAGCGGAGTAGAGACCGGCTTGGCATGAATCATGTCCGAGCGCTAAGTATGTCAAGCGCATACTTAGATTGCGTGAGGATTAGTTTGTCGTCCAGATAGGAGGCTTCAAGGCCTAGAAAGTAACCTAATTTTCCAAGATTTTTGGTAGAGAATACCAAGTTTAGTCGATTCATCAGAGAAGATAAAGCTTGATTATTTTTGCAAAAGATGATGATGTCATCAACATAAACCAGAAGATAAATGATGATGGATGGTCGATGCAGAACAAACAGAGATATGTCGGCAGAACTACATAGAAAACCCAGAGATAAAAGAAATTTCCGAAAGCGCTGGTACCAAGCTAGCGGCGCTTGGCGGAGACCATATATAGCCTTTTGAAGCTTACAAACATACGATGGATGATGTGGATCAATGAATCCCGGTGGCTGTTCTATGAAGACCGGAGTGGACAGAACACCATTTAGGAAAGCATTTTTGACATCCAGTTGATGCAACGGCCAAGAGTTCATAACAGCGATTGATAGGACAATTCTGATTGTAGAAGCCTTGACGACAGGACTGAATGTGTGAGTGAAATCAAACCCAGATACTTGGCTAAACCCTTGAGCAACCAAGCGTGCTTTGTAGCGGTCAACTGAGCCATCAGCTAGCAATTTAGTGCGATATGCCCATTTAGAGCCTACGACATTTGAGTCGTGCGGCCTTGGAACTAGAACCCACGTATTGCTTTTCCGAAGAGCCGACATTTCATCCTTCATGGCATCAACCCATTCAAGAACCTTTAAGGCGGTTTTAATATCGCGAGGTTCAGGTAGGGTTGTACACACAAAGTAAATAGAAACAAAGTTAATGTCAACAGGATAATGCGGTTTAAAAATACCTGCTTTGGTGCGTGTTTGCATGGGATGACGGCCAAGGGGTGGAACCGGAGGAGGTGGATCAGGGTTGTGTTGTGGCGGAAGGTGATGATGTTCGACGTGCAGCTCTGGAGGTGGCTGTAGGACGTGTCTAGGCGGCTCGGGTTGGAGATCAATGGCAGCGAAGGTGCATATAGTGCATGGACTAGGGTTTGGGGAAGTAGGGTTAGGCGGATTAGGGTTTGAGAGCTCGGTGTAGGGTTTTCCCATGAACCGAATCACCAAAACCAAACTGAACCGGATCGATCTATGGATATTGCTCACAATTAAAATTCTCAAAACCCTAGCATGCTCCTATGAATTTAATACGAAGAATTGAGGATTTAGGGTTTACCGTAACTCCGTAGTCTCTGAACCAATCTTTCGCGTTTGAATTCCAAATCTCAATTCAACCACGCGATTCGATTTAATCTGCGGAAGAAGAAATTAGAGATCTAATTTCTAAGATTAAAATCGAAAACAGAGAAAGAACAGGAGAAAGAAATCTGTTCTTCAGATTAGGTCTTCAGATCTGTATCCCAATGCTGATCAGAACTACTACTGGTGAGGACTCCGTAGAACTGTGTTCTGAGCAGGACTAGAATCGAAATTCTCCTCCTTCTACACCAAAAACGGCGCCCACTCCTCTCTCTCCTAGGTTTAGTGTGTTTCAACTGTCATGTGATAATTACAACTTATGAGAGAGAGCTGTCTATTTATAGACCTAGGGTTTTATCCCTAATGGGCCCTTTTGGGCTCAATTCAGCATATTTAATTGGGCCAGACCTGGGACCTAATGCAAATAATAAAGTGGGCCTATAAATTAATTAATTCCCATGTCCAAAACCCAGGACACAATTAATTAATTAATATTAATTCTTTTTCTCCACAGAATTAATACTGACCTACCCCTTTATTACCACGTTGTGAGAACGAGTTGCATTAATTGAGAATCCCCATATTTAAGGTTACCGGACATTCATTAATTAATCGGAGCCTCTGACAAGCTCTACCTACAATTAATTAATATCTTATATTTCCTGAGTAGTACCACTCAAACCTTATCACTCGTGCCTGAACTTAATCAGCCTGCA
>JAPKLW010002863.1:4854-25024 GCA_026898455.1 Plectranthus barbatus | reverse complement strand
AAGTAATTCGGTACTGTAACTACCGAATTACTTTTGTTTTGTTTTTTGCAATTATTGCAGTGTACTTTGGTCAGTCTGGGTGGTTGATTGAGACACGTAAAGTAATTCGGTAGTTACAGTACCGAATCAAACATTTCTAGCTTCATCCATATGAAGGCTCATAGCATACGCAAACAATTCATTGTTCATCATCCATCTTCATTCTCCACTCTTCTTCTCCACTTTCCTTCTGAAACTTTAGAAATATGAATACATTTTATGTTCATTTTTATTGGGAGAATGATGATCTTTCAAAACCAAACTACTCGTGGGAAGTTGATGATGAATTGAATTACTCACAACTTTCAGCAAAGGTATATGAAATTACTGGTTGGGATCCTATACAGTGGGATTTGGAGCTGAAGCTGTTCGTTCACGATGGCAAGGAGTGGAACACTATCAACATTTTCGACGAGAGGAGTATACGAGTCCTCTTCCAATACAAGGATTCATGGCTAGCAGTACGTGTGGGGCGGCATGCTGCAATATGTGCAAGTGGCGCCGGAGGCCATATTGCTGGAGAGTATGAAGGCGGCCACAACGATGGCGGAGATGAAACTGCAGCTTCGAGCAGTGATGATGCAACATACGTCCCTGATACGGGCAGCGATGGCGACGATGATAGTGTCCAAATGGGGACACACGTGTATAGCGACATCGGCCATTATGATCCTGATATGACCGACCGTTTTGATGATATGCCGATATTTTGGAATTCTGTGGATAACAACATAACAGTTGGCCTATATTTCAAGTCGAAGAAGCAGCTACAAAATGTCATTACATCATGGTCTGCTGCTCAAGGCATGGTATATAGCACAAAGAGAAGCTGTACTAAACGGTGGGAGGTATACTGCTCCACTAGAGATCCCACTTACCAGACAAATCTTCGTCAACACACTCCATGCCAATGGCAAGCTCGTGCAGTTTATGATTCAGCTGCAAGGGCTTGGCGCCTTAACACGTGGGTAGACAGACACAACTGTTCCGGAGATAACTCGGGAGGTCAAGGGCGCAACATTACCTCAGATAATATCCCGTCTGATCATGCGCCATGTGAAAATTGATCTGGATTATAAGGTGAAGAATGTAAGGGAAAATGTCTGCCAAGCCTACAACGTAGATGTTACTTATGCAAAGGCATGGCATGGAAGGAGGAAAGTATTGGAATCCCTTTACGGCGACTGGGAGTCCAATATCTGTAGGCTTCCCTGGTATATGCAGAGTCTCCAACAATATAATCCAGACACAGTTGTAGTATGGAAATTTGAAAAGGATGAGAAGCTATTGCCACAAAGGACGTTTTGGTATTTGTTTTGGGCATTTGGGCCTTGTGTGAGAGCGTATCAGTTTACGTTTCCAGTCATCTCGGTGGATGGAACACACCTTCGTGGTTCCTATAAAGGCAAATTGCTGGTAGCAGTTACAAAAACTGCAAACAACCATATATTGCCCATTGCCTATGCCCTTGTTGATGAGGAGTCCGCACACAGCTGGAGGTGGTTTTTAAAGCATCTGCGGCTTAATATTCTACAACAATGAAGAACCTGCATCATATCGGACCGACATGCCGGTCTTCTTCGAGCTATTAGTGAGCATTTTGAGCGTTTTCCAGAATCTGGAGTGCATCGGTTCTGTCTTCGCCATATTCGCTGCAATTTTCTCGACAAGTTCAAGACAAAGGGCATTAGAATGGTGTTCACCATGATTGGGCAAGCCATTTCATCAACTGAATACACAAATGCTTGGGCTGAGATGCGGGGTTTGAACCGCAAAGCATGGGATTAGCTGGAAAAAATACCGGAGCAGCAGTGGACGCTGTACAAAGACGGAGGCCATCGTTGGGGAACCACGACGACTAATAACTCCGAGAGTCACAACAATACTCTCAAAGGGGTTCGGTTCTTGCCCATTAGAGCCATTGTTGCATCAACTCTTATAAAATCTGCATCAATCTTCAATACTGCTCGGGATGAGATTGCAAAATGCACTACCTTCCTTCCCAGTCAACTCCTAAAGGTAGAGGTCACCGTGAGAAACGTGCTGCTTTAAAGAGAAGACGGGGGCACGATGAGGATTTTACTAGTCCATGATTTTGTTGTACTTAATTTTTTTCTTTGTTGATAGTTTTGATATTTTTTGTTTTGAGATAGTCATTGTTTATTTTCATATGGTATTGTTGAATTATGATTTTCCACTTGTGACGTGGATAGACTTAAGTTGATGTTGGTTTTGTTGATGAACAGATTGTACAGGTTTTCGGATTGGTTTATCTTGGTTATACTTGTTTTGGTCTTGTTCACGTTCTGTTGAGGTCATGCTGAAATTTTGATTGATGTATTTACAAATGAACAAAATTTAATATAAATATGAATGTCAAAATTATTAATATTATTATTTTAATATTAGTTAACCAATTCAAAGTAAGTTAATTAATAATTTTGAAATTTTAGTTATTCAAATATTATAAAAATAATTAATAATAAATTTAAATATTAAGTTAAAATTTAAAACTGAATAAAGAAAACGGAATAAGTTAAACAACCAAATTCATATAAATTAGAAAAACATTGCAATTTGGTAGTTAAACTACCGAATAAATATAAATTGGAAAAACAATGTAATTCGGTAGTTTAACTACCGAATTAATTTAAACACAAAACGATTCGGTAGTTAAACTACCGAATTGTTGTTAATCATGATTATCCATAATTGATCTTAATTTAAATTTATAAACGTCGATAATTCGGTAGTTTGACTACCGAAACATTAAAAAATGCAGGTAATTCGGTAGTTTAACTACCGAACTGGCTATTGGTGTCTACAAAGACAAGTCAACGTCTTTTGGTGTCTACATAGCTAGGGTTAGGGGTATAGAGTTATTTAACTCATAGGGGGGTTTGCATGAAAATGTATATAAAACTGTTATGAAGTTTTTAAGTAGAACTACCTAGATCAATCTAGAAGATTAGGTTTATTTTGAGAGAAAATGTAATCAAAATTTCATTGAGTGAATGAATGTTTACATGAGCTGTTGTAACTTATATATGAGAGGTTATAACTACTTCAACCTGCTGTAACAACCTAACCTTCTAGATTGATCTAGGTAGTTCTACTTAAAAACTTCATAATAGTTTTATATACATTTTCATGCAAACCCTAATAAGATTTGCAATGACAATGATGATCTTCGTGTTGTTGCTCTTCATTTTTGGCTCCTTATAAATCAAGGTTACCGCGTCTCATGTGGTAAAAATATCCAAATAATTTTCTACTTTTTTTTACCTATTAAATCAGAACTATGCACTTATATGATTTGTTTCCTTTTTTACTGCAGATGTGTTCGAGAAATTCACAAATGACGAAAAAAAGCTTTAAGGATTCATTTATTGACGATGTTGATGGGATGTTGAGCTTGTATGAATCATCGTATTGCGGAATAAACGGGGAGGAAATTCTTGATAAAGCACTACAATTTTCTTCTTCTCATCTCGAGTGTTTAGTCCACCGAAACATCAATACTTCTCTTTTGAGGAGAGTGAAAGAAGCTTTAGAATCTCCAATTAGCAAGACTACGACTAAGTTGGGAGTCAAAAGATTTATATCTACGTATCAAGAATGTGAGTGTCATAACAAAGATTTAGTAAGTTTTGCGAAATTGTACTTCAATATATTGCAGAAGATGCATCAAGGAGAGGCAAACCATATTACAAGGGAAAGAATAATTTGTACCGCAATGTTTTGTTTTGTCTTTTTGATTGCACATCACCAACAAAAGACTGATTAATTAGTATAGGTGGTGGGAGAATTTAGGTTTTGCAAATAAACTACCTTTTGCAAGAGATAGAGCCGTCGAGTCCTACTTTGGATTTTAGGAGTAAATTTTGAGCCACACTGCAACGTTGGAAAGATATTTCCATCCAAAATAATTGCTTTGTTCGCGATCATTGATGATATCTACGATGTTTTTGGAACTTTAGATGAACTCTGACGATTCACCCACGCTGTTGAAAGGTTGTACGTACTATATTCACTAACTACATTATTTGATTTTCATTTGCTAATCAAGTATTTGATTTGTTTCGTAAATTTTCAGTTGGGATATTAGCGCTGCTGATGAATTGCCACTATACATGAAAATATGTTACGAAGTTTTTTTTGGCGTTTATGCGGAAATGGAAGAAGAACTGGCAAAACAAGGCCAATCATATCGTCTTCAATATATATTATTCTTTAAAATACAATATTAATTAATTGCAGATGAAAGAGTTGGTGAAGGCCTATATGAAAGAGGCAGAATGGTGTTACAGCAACTATATTCCAACCATTGATGAGTATTTGAAAGTGGCACTTGTATCTGGTGGTCATGGCTTGGTTTTAGTGTCTTCTTTAGTTGGAGTGGGAGATGCCATTACACAACGCAATTTTGATTGGATTACAAACAATCCACCAATATTACGAGCCTCTGAAGTTCTTGCAAGATTCATGAACGACTTGTCTGGTCATGGGGTAACTATAGCAAAATATTACGTAACATTACATACACAATTGATACGAAAACAAAATTAACTCTTATTTAATTTGTTCTTCCATAGCAAAAAAAAATCCACAACAATAAGTTGTTACATGAATGAACATGGGTGTTCAGAAGTGGAAGCTCGTAAGGAAGTTTCGAAGCAAGTGAAGAGTGCATGGAAGGATTTTAATGAAGAATGTATGAAGCTGAGAGCAACAATATCGATGGAGATTATTGCACGCCTTGTGAATATGGGTCACTGCTTACATATAATGTACTCCACCGGTGATGACGGATTTTGCGATTCCAAAACTAGGACAAAGGAAGCCATTAAACTCATGCTCATAGATCCCAAAAACCAGCTTATTAATACTTAGACATGACTTGTGAGAATTCAAGTTAGACTAGTATTTCACCCGTGCGTTGCACAAAATAATTATATTTAAGTATTGTGTAAAAGATATAAGTGTATCAAACCCTATTTATAATTTTAATAAACAAATGTATTTAATAATATAAGTGTGGCTATAATAAATACATAACAATCGTATATATATGAAAATGCTTAATAAGTTTCATGTCCGTGATGCAAGTCGTTAAAGCTATTTGTCTATACCCAATAAGTCATTAATCGGGGCAAGATCAAAATCTCAGAATTCATCTCATTGAATAAATATTGCTTAATAACTAAATGAAAGTTTACGTATAAATTTCTAAATATTTATTTGTACATTATATTTTGAATAGACATTTCTTAGATTTTGAAATTAAGATGACTGTCACTTCTTTATGAATATTGGAAGTATCATCAAAATTATTCTATCACCCGAATACACAATAAAATTATATAAGTCATTAAAATATTAAATGATAAAAAATCACATCAATATAAATAAGAATTACTACACACTGTATATGGAATTACTATAATAGAAAAGTAAATTTACTTTTGCTGGTCTAGTTTCACTTCTTCGCACATAAAATAAATATATTCACACTTGAATAATGAGTTATTGTGTTGGGAATTTAGGTTCGAATCTTCCTCACCTTTTTTAAGTTTTGATGTGTTAAACATGTATAGAAACCACCCTTAGGAAGTGTCTCTAGATTAACTTGGTCGGTACAAACTTGTAATATCCACTTAGAATGTTTATTTTTGGTTAATTTTACATTTTTGATTGTAGGACTTCGAATGTTAAATAATAATATTCATATATATTTTTAAATTTTATTTATATATTTTACCCCCAATCTTAAATTTTGGATCCGCCACTGTCCTGATGAACAAAAGGTTCGGCATGCAAAAATCCTGCGCAGATTAATTAAGTGCAAGCATGATAACATTTGAGTGGTACTACTAAGGAGAATATTGCTGGAACTCTTGATCAGGGCATTAATCTCTCTATCGTCGCACTTAATATTGTTGGATTTTCTGATTCTGAATGGGCATCAAATCCTAATGATCTTTGGTCCACCTCTGGCATGTGCATATTATTTGGTGGTAATCTTGTAACCTGGTGTGCATCAAACATCATGTTGTACCTGATAAACACTCATTTTGTGCATTTTACTGATGTGAATCTGCTCACTTTTGACCTTAAATTAGACCATTACGTGGTATTTTCATGCATCATTCATATTCTATAAGGAATTATTACGTTTGGTTTGGTTTTTGGTTGTTTATGTAGATTTCACGCACAATTGAGCTGTTTACAAGATTTGGCCAACTACTATGGTGCCAATCGATGCTAACTTGCGTAAAAAAGGATGAAGTGAGAGAAGATCGAAGAAAAAGCCGAATTTCAGTTTGTGACGAACTCGGCGACTAAAATACAAAATCGGCGATCGCCGAAATTGTTATTTGGTCGCCGAAATTATATTTCTCTCTGTTTTGCTACGGTGCAATTTCAGCGACCTAGAAAAGACTGATTGCCGATCGTGTTTTATGGGTCGCCGATCGGGTTATTTTGACAAATTTTTGGCCCAAATCCCATATCTTTTCAGATTTGAAGAGGCTAAGTATAAATAGGGCCTCCCAACTTGTTAAAACGAGTTCTGAACATAATTTTGAGAGAAAACCCTTTGGAAAGAGCTGGAGCAGAGCAGACTTGACGAGAAAGGATTGGAGATCGAGAATCGAAGACCACGGGTTTTGGTTTTCTATGTTTTTCATTCATTTGACTCTTTACTTCTCTGTTTTTATGGAACTTAACATGATTGGCTTAGTCCTCTGTGGATTCTAGGGTTTTGAAACTTGTGAACATTATTTAATTATTCATCTGATTTGATTTTCCTTTTCTATTGATGTTTTGATTATTGCCTAAGCTTTTATTAATTACTTGACATTGGCCATTGATTGTAATTCGAATTGGTAATTTTTTAACCGAGAGGTCTAGGTTATCAATTAAGAAGCAGGATAATTAGATTTAATAAGTTAAATATCCGAGTGGAATTTGAATTATTTAAGGGTTGTAAATCTAAAGTTTTTATCAAGAGTAAAAGTCCTCTTGCGCATCCGAAAGGAGTCACTAGGCCTTTTATATCTAAGTTATGGTTTAGAATTCGAGAGAATCACACGATAACATAAATGAGGTTAACCCACATTCTTAGAAATTAAATTGGAATCAAATTGGATAAATATTGTTTAATCGTTTTTCACAAGTGGATTACCCTGGAATCCCAATTTTCACAGATTTTCTACACTCAAGTACTTTTAATTGTCTTTTGAAATATTGCTTCTCAATATTGCCTAGATTTAATAAACAAGTCACTTTGCCGGTTGTCTAGATAGTAGTAAGATTTCTACGTTTTAGTGCTTGATTATATTTCGAATCTGCAATCTTCGTGTTCGATAAGTTATTACTTGCCCTCTACAATGGTCTGTACACTTGCAGTTTTAGCGTGTTGAAAAATACGCTATCAAGTTTTTGGCGCCGTTGTCGGGGATTGCATAGATTTATAATTGACACTAATTCTGATATTGCGCTATTTACTCAAGACTTTATTTTTACGCATTTTTATTTTGTTTTCTACGTTAATCACTTCTGGTGTTCTGTTTCAGGTAGTATATGCGAACCAGATCGAAGGGTCCAGCACTTGAACCCATAGATTCGGAAATTGAATCCACCTACCGAAGGAATTCCTCCAGAAGAAGGTTAGCATTCCCAATGGCTGACAATCAAGCAGGGTAGATAGCCGAGTTGCAGAGGCAACTGCATGAGATGAATCTGAGACTCCAGGAGCAATAGCCTCCACAAGTGCCTCGGCAACCGACCATTGATGAGATTTACAAGCCTATGAATGATAAGCATCGCCACGCTGATTTCGGGCTGAAGGTGGACACTCCTAACTTCGATCTGATGACTGATCTGATTCATACTGCTCAATAGAACCAATTTGGGGGATTACCGTCTGAGGACCCTCATGTGCATGTCCAGTCCTTTCTACTACTGTGTGATACAGTCAAGCAGAATCAGGTGCCGATTAACTACATCCGTCTGCGACTATTCTCCTTCACACTGTAGAGCCCTATCTTGGTATCTATCGCTAAACCGCAGTGAGATTACTACTTGGGAAGAACTATGTAAGTTGTTCCTGATCCAGTTCTTCCCACCCAGCAAGACCATCAGGCTGCAGACTCAAATTTCCTAGTTCAGGCAATTTTCTGGAGAGTCTCTATATAAGGCATGGGAGTGCTACAAGGATCTGCTGCGCGCTTGCCCATGTCATGGATTTACTGTGAAGCAGCAGGTCTGCTACTTTTATGGAGGGCTTGATTATGAGACCCAGAAGCACGTGAGAGCTTCAGTTGGAGGGTCACTTACTACTAGACCTCCACAGGAAGGGTTGAAGTTGCTAGAAACTATGGCAAAGAGTGAGTACAACTGGCCAGCAGACATGAAGGAGCGCAGGATCACAACAGTTGATGATACTGGGGATTTAGCTGCTGAGATTAAGCTGATGAGACAGGAAGTGGCTGCTTCTACCAAGTCACTAGAGACCCGTCTCACTAAATTGGAGAACAACATACCTTAGCAGGGATTTGATCAGGGAGTTGAGATGTAGATGGAAGATGCTAATTTTGTGAATCAGAGAAACTTCCACAATAATAGGGGGTATCCAGCGGGGAACATGGCCTATCATCCCAACAACGGGAATCACCCTAATTTCTCCTACGCCAACCCGAATAATGCACTGCAGCCCCCACCTGGTTTTTTCTACAAACAATGGGGCTGTGAATGAACCCAAGGAGCCGAGAATGAGGGAACTTCTGACCCAGTTCATCTCTATATCTAATACCAAGACTACTAAAATGGAGGGCGATATTTCTCAGCTACAGACTGGTATGGGGGAGATAGGGAAACACATGAAGCAGATGGATACACAGATCTCCCAGATTGCTAATACGATTGGCAATCAGCATACTCTTGGACAGTTCCCCAGTAATACCGTGGTGAACCCAAAAGACCACTGCAATGCCATTACTACTCGCAGTGGTAGAGGATATGAGGGCCCATCCATGCCCGTTGATACATCTGTGCAACCTGAAATTGCACAACCTGCTCCTATTCTTCCTGAAGAAGAAAAGATTCAAAAGAGCAAGGGTACTTGTCCTGAAGACAGTACCAAACAAGCTGGTCCTGTAACTGTCCCTTTCCCACAGGGGGTTCGTTAAGAAGCAGAAGGAAGAGAGGTATAAGAGATTTTTGGAGCACATGAAGAAGATTCACATCAATCTTCTTCTAATTAAAGTTGTACAGGAAATTCCTGGGTACATGAAATTTCTGAAGGATATGCTTACCCAAAAGAAGCTCTTCGGCGCATTCGAGATGGTGAATTTATTTAAAGAATGCAGCGCCATTATTCAGAAAAGATGCTAGTAAAAAGGGCTGATCCAGGCTGCTTCTCTATCACCTGCGTGATTGGGGGCGAAACTTTGACAAAGTGCTCTGCGACTCAGGGGCTAGCATCAATCCGATGCCCCTATCCATCTTCAAGAAGCTGCAGATTGGGAACATCAAACCGACTACCATTAGGCTTCAGATGGCAGACAGGTCGGTGAACTATCCTAAAGGGGTAGTTGAGGACGTATTGGTGAAAGTTGGGGAATTTATTTCCCCAGCTAATTTTGTGGTACTGGATATGGAAGAGGATAGGAATATCCCGCTCATTTTTGGGAGACCCTTCCTACACACTGCTGATGCTCTCAGAGATGTGAAGAAAGGAGAGCTGACTCTGATGGTGAACGAAGAAAAGATCACCTTCTCCATCTACAAGGCTATGAAGAGGCATGACACTGGCGACTGCTTTGAGGAGTGCGATATGGTTCAGGTTTTGTATCCCTTTGACTCTTCTATTGTTTCTTCTGATTCGTTAGATTTTGGGGTACAAAATTATGTTTATTCTTGTGATGATTTATATGATGCCAGTGATGAGCTGCTAGAGTATGTTCTAGCATTAGATGGTGTAGGTGAGAAGAACAAGGTGGAGAGCGCGAATTTTCTCAAGCTGAGAAGCGAGGAGGAAGAAGAAGAAGCTCGCAAGAAGGCTCTGAGGCAGGAGGAAAAGAAAGGGCCGCCAGTACTGGAACTGGAGCCTTTACCGGATCATCTGAGGTATGCCTACTTGGGGAAAAAAGATACCTATCCGGTAATTATATCTGCTACCCTATCTTTTGGTCAATTAGATAGATTATTAAGGGTTTTGAGAGACCACCAATCTACAATTGGGTGGTCGTTATCTGACATCAAGGGTATTAGCCCTTCTATCTGTATGCACAGGATTTTATTAGAGGATGGATACAAACCGAAGGTGCAGCAGCAGCGACGGTTGAATCCTATAATGCAAGAGGTTGTGCGGAAGGAGGTGCTCAAGTTGTTGGATGCTGGTATGATCTATGCCATCTCAGATAGTGAGTGGGTGAGTCCCACTTAAGTGGTGGCCAAGAAGGGAGGTACTACAGTAATTAAGGATGAGAGTGGCCAGGAGATTGCTCACAGGCCTGTTACTGGCTGGAGGATGTGTATTGACTATAAAGCACTTAACAGTGCTACTCGTAAGGATCACTTCCCTCTTCCCTTTATTGATCAAATGCTAGATAGGTTGGCGCGGTATGATTTTTATTGCTTTTAAGATGGTTATTCTGGATATAATCAAATTGCTATTGCCCCTGAAGACCAACACAAATCTGCTTTTACTTGTCCTTATGGTATTTTTGCATATAGACGGATGTCTTTTGGATTATGTAATGCTCCTGCTACTTTTCAAAGATGCATGATGTCTATTTTTAGTGGACTTGTTGAGAATATTATGGAAGTGTTCATGGATGATTTTTCTGTGTTTGGTCATTCATTCGATAACTGCTTGGAAAACCTGATTACTGTACTGCAGCGCTACCAATAAACTAATCTGGTTTTGAATTGGGAGAAATGCCATTTTATGGTGCGAGAGAGCATTGTCCTTGGTCACAAAGTTTCTGCTGCAGGTTTGGAGGTTGATCGCACCAAAATTGTGGCGATCTCAAAACTGCCACCCCCTACTAATGAGAAGTCGGTGAGGAGCTTTCTGGGTCATGCAGGCTTCTACAGGAGGTTTATTAGGGAGTTTTCAAAAATCTCTAAACCTCTGAGTTCTTTACTTGTAAAAAATGCAAAATTTGTTTTCGATGAACATTGTTTGCAGGCTTTCGAGAAACTGAAGCGGGCCTTTACTACCGCTCCAGTTCTTATCTCACCAGACTGGTCAGAGCCTTTCATCCTGATGTGTGATGCCAGCGATACTGCGGTTGGGGCTGCCCTGGGACAGACAAGGAATAGGTTATTCAGAGTCATTCATTATGCAAGCAAGACTTTGGATGAAGCCCAGGTCAACTACACAACTACTGAGAAGGAGTTACTGGCTGTGGTGTTTGCATTCGATAAGTTCCGAGCTTATCTGGTTGGGGCAAAGACGGTTGTGTATACGAATCATGCCGAGATCCGTTATCTATTTGAGAAGAAGGAAGCAAAGCCAAGACTGATCAGGTGGATTTTGCTGCTATAGGAGTTCGACATGGAGATTAAAGAGCGAAAGGGGTGTCAGAATGTGGTAGCAGACCACTTGTCTAGGCTTGGTGGAGGGAGACGATCCTCAGATTCATATTACTGAGGTATTTCCTGACGAGCAGCTGCTCGCAATTGAGGAGGTGGGTCCATGGTACATGGACCTGGTAAACTATTTGGTCGCAGGTGTGCTACCACCTGACCTCTCCTCACATCAGAAGAGGAAGTTCTTCCATGATTGCAAGTTCTACTACTGGGATGAACCGTTTCTCTATCGCCGTTGTGCTGATATGGTGATCAGGCGGTGCATTGGGATGCAAGAGTGACAACAGATCATGGGGGACTGTCATTTGTCCCCATATGGAGGCCACTGTGCGGCGAACAGGACAGCCATAAAAATCCTCACTAGTGGTTTTTATTGGCCTACTGTTTATCGCGACTGTCAGAAGTTTGTGGCCAGTTATGATCGATGCCAGAGAATGGGGAACATCTCCAAGAAGGATGAAATGCCACAACAATACATGCTGGAGATTGAGCCTTTTGACATTTGGGGCATCGATTTCATGGGACCTTTTCCTAAGTCCCATGGATATCAGTACATCCTGCTGGCTGTAGATTATGTGACCCGGTGGGTTGAGGCTATCCCCACCGTGACCAGTGATTCGAAGGTGGTTCTGAAGTTCTTGCAGAAGAACATTCTCACTCATTTTGGAGCACCTCGAGCACTTCTGAGTGATGGAAGGTCACACTTTAAGAATAAATGGCTGGGGAGTTTACTGGCAAAATATGGAGTTCGCCACAAGATCGCATCTCCGTATCACCCCCAAGCCAATGGGCAAGCGGAGTTGGTTAACTGCGAGATTAAGCAGATTCTAGAAAAGTCTGTGGTCTCCAGGAAGGATTGGGCCACTCGACTGGACGACGTTTTGTGGGTGTACCAGACAGCGTTCAAGACCCCAATAGGTATGTCACCGTACCAATTGGTGTTTGGGAAGTCGTGCCACCTTCCACTGGAGTTGGAGCATAGAGCATTTTGGGCTATAAAGAAGATTAATTGGGACCTAAAGACTGCAGCTGAGCAGAGGTGTCCTCAGCTCACCGAGCTTGAGGAATTCCAAACTGAAGCATATGAGAGCTCAAGGCTGTACAAGGAGCGCGCCAAGAAGTTCCATGATCAGCACATTCGTAGCCGAGACTTTACTCCAGGTGACCAGGTACTTGTATTCAATTCCCATCTTCGTTTATTTCAGGGAAAACTAAAGTCTAGATGGATTGGTCCTTATTTAATTCAGAAGGTTAACTCTAACGGAACTCTGGAACTACTTGGATCTGATGGTACAAAATTTATTGTTAACGGTAACAGAGTTAAGACGTATATTCAGTCTGAGTTCTTATCTTTCGTATGTCAGCTCCACCTAGCAGATCCTTAGGATATGCACTGCTGTGTCTAGCTACAGACATTAAATAAAGCACTTGTTGGGAGGTAACCTAACCTTTATTAGTTTTTAATCGCTTTGTTTTGGTTGTTTTATGTCGTTTTAATCTATTGTCCACACTTTACATTCACTTGGGGTTGTTGAGTTTGTTGGGTGCAGGAAAAGATGTGGAAACGCCAAGTTTTTGCTGAAGAGACCAAAATCAGCGACCCACTTACACAAACGACAATCGCCGTACGTATTTTTGGGCCGCCGAGTTCGTCATCAAAATTCGAGCAGGTTTAAAACAAAACCAGCGACCAGAAAACAAAGACGGCGATTGTCGTTTTTGTTGGTTGGGTCGCCATTTTTATCTTTTTTTAAAATTGGTTTCGGCACGCAATCGGCGATCAAAATCCATTTCGGCGATTGCTGACTTCGCAAACGGATCGCCGAAATTGTTTAATTCCTAATTTCCTTTTGGCACAAACTCGGCAATTAGAATGCACTTTCAGCGATTGCCGAATATGCAACCTGATCGCCGAATTTGTCCAACACGTTTTTAACCAAAATACTCCCTCTCTTTCTTGACATCTACCTTTTCTCTCAAGAACAAACACAACCCACGAACCCTCCTTCCCTTCTCTCTAAAATTCCTCGCACCACACACAAAATCTCACCAGTCCCTCTTAGATATTACTTACCCAACCCATTGAGATCAAGTTTATCGGTTTAGTTTTTCAAATTTCATCAAAATTTGTGGAATCCCCAAATTCCTAGGGTTTAGGTGTTCTTCCATATTTGCTTCAAAATCAAGGTAAATCCTCGTGTTCCTTTTCATTTGTTCGCTATTTCGGTTATTAAATTCTTATCTAGTTGCATGAGTTGAGTTAAATTTAGGGATCTAATTTCGAATTTGGTTAATAATCTTAATTGTGTTGGGTTTTGATGTTCAATTCAATACTTGTTAGCCTCATACGATTATTATGATTATTAGTTGTTCAATTTAGCATGTTTAGCTTTTAAGTGTTAATTTGGGGTTCAAAAATTTTATCAATTTGTGTTATCATTGTTCTAGGCTTTGAGTTTGGGGGAACTTGATTATTGAGTTTTATGGGTTGATTTAATTGTGCTATATTTTTCTCCAGCTCCATTAGTCTTATTTATTTGCATGCATTGTTCAGTGTTTTGGTATTGAAGTGGTCTAGGTTTGAATTCCTTTTTGAAAATTAATTGTTTAGATTCGTTGTTGGTTGAACTTGGGGGATGATGAACTTATTTAAGGGCTATGGTTATTGTTTCATACTTGGAGCTAGATAGGTGAACTTGTTTGTGCCTTGGATTATGGGGATTTCTTTCACTTTGCTTCGTTAGTTACGTTTTCATTATTTTTGTGATTGGTACTGGTTTTGATATATAATTTTGATATGCAGGATTTACATGGCCCCTAGACGTCGTCCTGAACCGAATGCACCGGAATCCTTTGGGGTTCATCTCCAAGAAATGGAACATTTGGAAAGATTTCAAACTCTAGCCGACAGAGGGGTTGAAGAAACTAGGTACACAGACATTGAGGCTTTGCGGACACTGGGTTGTACGATAATGTCAAGGAGCTCTTCTCGAACATTGGTTGGGGCCCAATTCTGGATCTCGATTCCCCAATTTACAAGCGTTTCACATTGGAGGTATTGAGCACCTTTACGCTCACCACCACGGTCCAGAACACACCGGTGGGAGCTACCTTCAGGGCACTTAACGAAGGCCGCACCATCACAACCAAGGAGATAAATTGGGCATTCGGGGTCCCTGACATTGGAGTGTACACCAAACCTCAAGGGTTCGATGCTAAGGTTTTCTGGCCCCACATCTGCACTAACGGCGGTCCAAAATGGGCATCCGGCCACTACAAGGCATCAATGGTCTGGAATCCAGTATTCTGGATCATTCAGTGCATCCTGGCCTACACTTTGTTTGCTAGAAAGGACAACAGTTCCATGCGGGATGTGGAACTCATGGTGATTTTTTGTATGTTGCATCAGCAGCACCTGAAATCTGCCCAACTCTTTCTACTACAGTCAAGCCGGGCAGCCTCGGCCAGCCGTGGCCCGATTTGCATTGGGGCTGGACTCATATCTTGCTATCGATGAATATCGCACCGGGGCGACATCAAGCCGAGCTAATTGAGCGCCTAACTTTACATAAGTTGGCCGACCTCCGATTCATCCGGACCAGTCACCCACCTTATCTCTTCTGCCAACACTCACTACCATACTTCCCCCTGCCGAATCCCGAGCTCACAATGTAGGGATTCGATGCTACCGCATCAATTGGAAGTTGGACATTCTAACACACCTAGAGGCGATCCAGGCCACAGAGGCCACACGTGTAAGGCCTCCCCCTATTCATTCCGAGGAGGAGCAACATGAGGAGGATGCGGGAAATACTGAGCATGAGACCGACCGAGAGCAGCCCAACGAGCAGCCACGCCGCATAGAGTAGGGGGGACTTCCCGGAGGAGCCAGGGTGAGTCCTCTACTTTTTATGAGCGTCGCACACATTGTGTGGCGTTCGAGGACAGATTGAGCCACTTGGAGTAGCAATGGGGGGATTGGAATGCTCAACTCCAGGCATTATCTGCGGCTCATACTTCATATGCAGCTGAGCGCCGCTCTTTTGAGGAGGAGCAGTGCCGGGATTTGACAGCGAGGAGATCCTTTGAGGATGCCCAGCGCGAGCAGTGGATGGCGCAGCAGCGTCATTTTGATCAGGAGCGGGAGCAGTGGCGGCGCCAGCAGGAAGCCGAAGAGCAGATGCGCCAGTTCATGGCCCGTTTCCTGCAGTATTGGCCACCGCCGCAATGAGGATAGCACACATCTCCGTGATCTTTTTCCCCACAAACTTATTCTTTCCATTGTATCAAATAAGTTCGGGGGAGGGGGATGTGATCGGATGATGTGTGTTTCTCCCTTCTCTATCTTATCATGTTATCTCTAATTGTTTCTACTTTTATCTGATTCTAGACTGCACTTGATGTACTAATTGTGAACCAGTAAACCATTGTATTTGTTTATGTTATTTGCTTTAGTTAGTTTAATCTTGAGTATATTTTTAGTTCATGTTGGGTGTTTAATTGGGAGCTCTATTATCTAATTGTATTGTAATGGGATCGAAATGGCGTGGTTTGTGTTTTATCTGCATTTTTGATCAAGTTTATGATGACAATGTTTCTTTATCGTGAGACCTATACTGATAACTTACACATGAGTTGACGAGGTGTAGACTTTTACAGAATTTATTTTTGGCCTCTAGGACATGCTTGTAGCCTGTGAGAATTTGAGCCTATGATTCGTTTGATTGAGAGAATGTCACTGTGCATTGTACCTCTAGAACTTGCTTTGATTTCTGTCTCAAAACTGCAGTAGGAATGTCAAGGACTTAGATATGATCTTAGGCCATCATTTTATTAGCCTCATTAAACCCAAACACTAACCCACTACATACTCCCTTGCTAAACCCGTTAAGCCTGAATGTCTTTTCTTTCTTAAGCCGTATGATAGGAGGTGTGGATGGAAGTATACGGGTATCTGTTGATGTTAGGTATCTATTGTTCAATTGTTCTAAATGGCATGATCCATTTAAGTCCTTGGCATGATTTAATTCTAATGCATATGGCATGTTCTATGAAATCTAATTGATTAAATTTGTCATTTGGTATCGAGGCTCAAGGGGCTATGTTTTCATACATAGTACCCATTTGTTGTTCTTGTTTATTTATTTGTTCCAAGTCGTACTTGGCGTAAGACCCGCGTGGTGGTCATTCTTTGAATTCAAATGTTATTATCCATTTTTCCACACTTGCTTGTGAATACATCTTCCGCTTCCGATATGCTTATTTTTCTTGATTATCATTTGGACTTAACCTCTTGCCTTTCAAAAGTATAATTAAGTCCTTTGGAAATGTTTACTTACTTTCACTACACTTAAATTCTTGATTATCAATGAAGATTCAAACTCCTATCTTTTGAAATTAAAGCAAGACCATTTTTGAAATCTTTATTTGCTTCCGCTACTCTTTAAATAAATGTCGAAAATTATTTTAAACTACTAAAACCCTTAGCGTGCATTGTTCGCACGTGGGTCTGTTGCATAGTCCGGTTTGGGGGCGTGACACTATTTGATTTGAAACTCGACACTTAAGTGTTGAAGTATACAAACTGAAACTGACTCTTAAGCATAATCGGACTTAAAACCTGAATTAAGATTTGAAAACCAAACTGAGACACACACTCAGTTTGGATAAGTGCAAGTTTCCCATTAACAAATTATTCCGTTGTGCAACTTAAAATTACTATGAAAAATCGGAACCTTCAATACGTTAGATATTTCCTTTCCGTAGTTTATGTTTCCATTGTATCTATATATTTCTCCATCTAAGAAGATACGTTTCCCGATAACATCGTCACCATCATAAACCTTACGTATGTCAATCGGGCCAATTTATTAGTTTTCGGGCTAGTCCTATCTGGTCACAGGTTAATCACTCTGTGTCTAATCGGGCTGACTTTTTTTTGGGCTAAACAATCTTGACCTTAACTCTAACCCATCGATTTTCAGGCTTGCCCGTCGGGCCGACGAATTTACTAATTATCCTTTATTTATAATATTTTCTCACTTTAATAATCTTTAATTACAATAATAAAATATGTACAAAATATCTATTTTATCTTAAATATTTAAAATATATCACAATCTTTATATATTTATACATTTATATACTAAAATATACTCCCTCCGTCCCATAACATTAGTCCTGTTTTCCTTTTTCGTCTGTCCCAAACATTAGTCCTCTTTCCTAAAATGGAAAAATAATACACACTCACTAATAAAATATTAATTTCCTCTATCTCTACCCGCATTGGTATCTGTGCCGAAATGAAACAAGACTAATGTTATGGGACGGAGGGAGTATTATTTTTATATATGTATTAACTTCGTGATTAAATAATTTTTGAAATCTAATTATCTATTATAAACTATTTACAATGTAACCTAAAATTAATCCAGAAATGTGATATTGAATATTATAAGTAAGTTTGAGTAATATAATTATGATAAAAAAAATATTAATAATTTTTTTTATCATGTCAATCGCGCCAATCCATCAGTTTTCGGGCTCAGCCCTATCGGGTCCCGGACTAAAATGTATCAATCCTAATCCGTATTTTAGCTCGGGTTAATCAGGTCGACCCGCGAGTTTCGGGCAAAATTAACATCCTGATAAATCCCTTGGAGTTGACATACTTACCCAAGTCACCCATTATTTCTAAGTAACTTTTAAATATATGAATTTAATTTTTAGTGTACCTTTAAAATTAAATTCAAATATTCTTTAAAATTTAAGTGTGTTATGATAACAATAATTTTATAATCATACTCCATCCGTCCCACTTGAATTGCCACACTTATCAAATCGGGCGTTCCAACTGAATTGTCACATTTCCAAAAGTGGCAACTTTTCACACTCAACAATAAAATATTAATTTCACTAATTAACTCATTCTACATTCACAATGCTTAATTTCCATGCCGCGCTTAATTTCCGTGCCGAAAAGAAATGTGACAATTGGCACTGGACGGAGAAAATATTATATTACAATTACAGTTTGGTGTAATATTATTTTATCATCAGTATTTCAAACCCATAAAAATCTGAACTTATTAGCATTGACTTACTAGTCTTCAAATTCTCAAACCATTTAAAAGTACAAATTACTTTAGTAATTAAATCACAAAATTCACATTAAACTTATCTAAACGTAATGATTATATATTTTCCTAAATTATTTTGTCACAATGAGAGGGACTTCTTAGCCATGTTGGTGATGTTTTCCACAGTAAAGCCAAAAATCTCAAGAGTATCCAAATATGCTCCACTCGCCCCAAACTCCTCCACACGAACAATCAAGCCATCTGCTCCGACGTACTCCCTCCACCCCACCGGCGACCCGGCTTCGACGCTCACGCGTTTCGACACACTTGGCGGCAAGACCAGCTCTTTGTACTCCGCTGCTTGCCGTCAAAAAGCCTCGAACACACGAGTGAAACAACCCTCACTCTCCTTCCTTCTTTTCTCAGCACATCAGCACTGGCTGCGCATAGACACAGCTCGGAGCCGGTGCGATGAATATAATCTCCGGTAAACTCGGACCGGAGTTGTTGGACACAACGTAACCGCCTCTCTCTACTGCATCCGCTGAAGTTCCCTCCACATGCCCTGCCACCTTCTGCCTAGACAGTGCGATCACACTAGGCGCATCTCGGTTGGCCACAGCAACTCTGTAAGCCCCTGCAGTCTCATTGCCGTCTGCTGGCCGGAAAACCAACAGGCGAGGGATGGCCCGGAGGCCGGCGAGGTGCTCCACCGGCTGGTGTGTCGGCCCATCTTCTCCTAAACCAATTGAGTCATGTGTCATGATGTAGATCACTGCAGCATGACTCAGAGCAGATAGCCTCATGGAGTTCTTCATGTAGTCTGAGAAAACAAGGAAGGTTGCTGCAAATGGGATCAGACCACCGCCGTGCAATGCTATGCCGTTGGAAATGCCGGCCATCGCGTGCTCGTGAACTCCATACCTAATGTTCCTGCCCCAAGTGGAGGCCGGCTGCTGAAAGTCTCCATAGCCGTGTAAGTAAGCCTTGTTTGATGATATGCAAGATCTGCACTTCCTCCGATGAGCCCCGGAAGAACTCTCGTAAGCTGGTTTAAGCACTCCTCTGAGTAGCCTCGAGTAGCATTTACGGGATCAGACGTCGACCATTTCTACAAGAAATTCGGTTGTATCATTCATCACATCATGCGTTTAGAAATAGTGATATCAATAATTATAAATCATTTAAATGTTACATGTGTTGTGAAGATTTCAGACAGCATCTATCTTGGCCTAATGAACATATCAATTTTACCAATCTGTTCTAATATTTTTGACAGGAGCCTATTCTGTACCCAAAATATAGTTTAATTATCGATGTAGGATTCGAAAGATGAATTCTCAATCCAGGACATGAAAGATCAAACAATTCTCATCCGGGACATGATATTAAGGTCCGGATTACGAATTGTATGATCTTTCGGGTACTGAATTGAGAATTTTTGTGATCTT
>JAPKLW010002862.1:0-60836 GCA_026898455.1 Plectranthus barbatus | reverse complement strand
GAGACTTTCCCTAACTAGTATGGAAGGTACATCTCTACTCAGAAAGGCGTTCCATCAGCTTATCCACTCTTGAAGAAAGAAGCCGTTGTGTCTAACGGGTATGGAGATTCAAGTTTCGAATCTCCAACTATAAAAGGCATAATTCAAGAACTGGATAGACAACTGCTTTTACAAATCTACAAGTGCTCTTATCACTTTACTCACGAACGCTCAAGCTAAAGATTCCCTTGACAAAGTGATCCTTAAAAGTAGTCAGTTGAGAGCCATCTAAAAGTCTATCTGAAGACTCTCAACAACCTGTAGTGTCGTTCATTGAAGTACTGACACTCCATTGAAGATATTCCTGATAGCATTCAAGGATATCTCAATCATTGGGATTCATTTCTTTCAGAAAGGAATCCAACAGTCACTCTTGAAAGATTGTGACTCACACGGGCATTAGCCGCAGACCTATTAAGTTCCGAGGCAAACTATAAACGCCTCATTAGCAAAGGACAAGTTTTACGAAGGTGCGCCCTTGACTTGACCGGAGCTGTGTTCGGAGAAGTTCAGATTCACGGAGGATAGTTGTCAAGTAGCCAGGCCGAAAGCTCACTGCCTACTTAACTGGAAAGGCGATTCCTTGTACTCTGTATACTTTTCTAGTGAAATTCTTAGCGCTTCGGCTAAGGAGTGGACGTAGATCTATTTGATCGAACCACTATAAATCTTGTGTTCATTTACTGCTTTACTTACTGTTTTATTGGTTTACTGTTCGAAGATTGATTTAAAACCTAGCAACAGAGTTGCTAGTGTATATCTTTAAACTAACATAAACAACAACTTGAGCTAAGAAAACATTTTGCTAATAACGACATTAAGTGCAAGTGACTTTAATCTATTCCGCTGCATTTCGTGTTAAGCTTTAAAACACGACGACTCTGATATTTCGGGACCAACAGACAATAACTTAGTTTAGAGTACTTGAAAGTCGTTAAGCTTAGGTCTGACGTTATAAAGTAAGTTTCACAAAATATACACTTCAATACTTGGACAAGTATTGAAAGTTTAAAAGTCAGTTTTGCGAAACTAAATAAAGACAGAAACTTAAATGAAAGTAGTTAGAACACATGATATTTTATAGTGGTTCGGATCTAAAAATCCTACATCCACTCTTCAGACCCTTGGTCTGGATAATCACTAAGTAAAATACAAGCCTCCTTACGATCTATACATAGCCCGTCGGCACTCCGTCCTTCGGCATGCTGTGGTCACTCGCCTAGAAACTCCTTGTACACTTAGCCTTTAGGTTGAAGTGAGGACGACACCCCGCAGCCTTCTTCCTGGTGGTTGGATGTTTGCAGTTCTTCCCAGAACTCAAGTGATTGGCAAAAGCCCATGAGAATCAGAATCTCAGACTAGGAAACTGACTGCTATGAATATATCTTGGAAAGATATATTCACCAAAGAGTAGTTTAAGCTATAAAGCTTCCGTCTCGTGCTTAGAGAGTGTAGCACAGGGTAACAACTTGAGTCAGGAACTCAAGTCTCGTGTATGAAAACACGGAAACTCAGAGTGTTTTAGCAGAGTGATGGTTTAGATATATGCTCTTTATAGAGTGGAATTCATCACCGTTTAAGGTTGAGGGGTAGACCTATTTATTGAGGAGTCCTCAAACATTTTAAATTTCTGTCTGTTAGACACATTAATCCAGTCGTTAGACTCATGGAAAATGCCATACAATCATAGCCCATACTATAGGTCTACTCTGTTGTGTCAGTGTACTATTCACTAACTTTACGTCAGACTAAGTTTCAGTCTGAGGAATCTAAGTTTGGATATCTTGGTACTGATTTTTACTTAGGCATAAATATACCGAAGTCTGACCGAGCTTCGATGTCTTCGAATAGCTTGTGCTTTCAAGGTAGAGGCTCTTATACTGACTTCTCATAGTAAGTATAGCCAACCCTCATACTGACTTCCCATAGTTAGTATGAAAAACCCTCATACTGACTTCTCCTAATCAGTACCCAAACTCAGTCTTTGTCAAGGACATACTTGGTAAAACCAAGTTTCAAGTACACTTCTTCAGTTCTCGAGCATTTTCTGTACAGTTTTAGAACTCCAGAAACTGAAACACTGACTAAGATGACTTTTACAACCTTTGACCCACTAAAACATAAAAAATAAGGAATGATTTTTCTAACACAAATCCTATCAAAAGACTTTTAATAATTAACTTTGTGAATTGTTATACAATGAAATTTACAATAATTTTCTGATGTTTTACCTTGATAAGAATGAAATTGGTGTTTAATTGGTTTTCTCATTGCATGCCAGGCATGATAGAAAATAACCCGTTTCAAAATTTGATTCGCTTGAACAATATTCTAAAACTTGTGTGTAGTATATGTGACCGTTCGATATTTCAATCCTTGTGAGATCGTTAATATTTATTTGCCACTATAGTATTAGTTTTTACTAAATCGCTAATTTTTTTAATGATCACCCTTCTTCTACAAAAACTTTGACAATCACTTATTTTCTCCCTCCAGTTGTTTAAATCACATCTTGTATTCTAATTGTCTTTGAAATCAGGAATGAACCTAGGATATTTCAACCATTTTTCTTCGAAGTGGAATCTCCTTTTTCCTTGGCGTTCCCTCTTTAACTCGATCAAACTCATGTTTCACAGCAAGGGGTCTATGAACCTAGCCATACCAATCAAGAATCTTGCATTAATAATTTTTAAGACATATATCCAACATTTGTTGCAAAATAATATGTCTAGTTTTGCGGTAATCAATCCACTCTCCCATCTCTTATTGCTCCAAGTCCAAGCATTATGTGGGATCCTTAGGGGGTCTAGATTACAATCTTTAAGAGCATCCCTAAAATCCCTCATTTGGCTTTGTTGTCTCGGCCTTACACCTTTCTTTTATTCACAAACATGATTTCATTGAAGTCACAATGAGCTAGGGATCCTCTCCAGACTCTTGTTGTTTGCTCAGTTTCCTCAGTTACTCCCAAGAGAATTATTGAAGCAAGATTTTAGCATTTGCATAGAATCTGGTGAACCTACAATGAGCCTGGTCCTCTGATCATGGCCTAATGAGCTTGGAGAACCCCAAATGTCCGCTCCACATCCTTTCTTTTGTATTTGTTGTAACTTCTGCCTCTTAGAATCTTGAGAAAATTGGAATCTCTTCACAAAGCATGTTTATTCAAGAAATATACAATCAATTAGGTAGTACCCATGGGAATATTGCATGTCATTTACCGTGAACGCCAAAAAAAGGCGCTACAACTTTCAGAAGTGCGAAGATGTAGGCTCTGAAGAAATCCACTATAAGAAGTGGAGATCTATCGACACAGGGAAATTTTATCTATATATATCCATCGAAACTCCTTCACATCTATGGAATGCATTTGGACATCGTTAGCCAGGCAATAGTGAGTCGATCAGAATACCACAGAGCCTTTTGCGCTGACTCTTGGTGTGCAATGATGGAATTGGATAACTTTGTAAAAATCAACTGGGGAGAGTTTTTCTTCTCCAAAATCGTGGAAGGCATAACTTCCAGCTGCATATCTAATGGTCTCTAGCTCAGAGCTCTCCTTGAGAGAGAAATCCCTTTGATAATGTCGGGGAAAGATCTGATTGATACCAACTTCCTTCCCCCAGACACATAAGAAGTGCGAAGGATCTCAGCCAAGAGAAGGAGGAGTTAGTATAGATATAACCATCTTCTACATATCTTAAATGCTTTGTTCTTGTAACTTCACTAGTTAATATAAATCTTTCTCTCTGTATGCTTTCACTCTTTTTAATTTCACCCAGATCTTTTAATCGAGAAATATCTCTCTCTAATTTAGGGGGAAGATTCATAAGGGCAGACTGAGTAGTTAAATTTTTAGTTCTCGAGTATTAGCTTTGCTAGAATATCCTTGTAAACTCGAGAAACTGACTTATCTACTAGCTTAGTGGTGGGTTTGAAAACATCAAAAGGGGGAATTGTTAAGAATTTAGGGTCAAAATTTCTTCACCTTTTTATGTTTTGATGTGTCAAACATGTATACAAACCACCCTTAGGAATTGTCTCTTGATTAGCGTAGTTGGTACAAACTTGTAATATCAATTTAAGATGTTATCGAGTTGTAAAGAAGCTGATCAAGACAAACTGGAGTTGAGATCAAAGCCATCAATTTGGTCATTGTGAAGAAAAGAAGAAACTAAGACTCAGGCATCGAACTAGCGAACTGACAACCACTTCAGCCTGAAGCTTACCATTCAGATAAACTAGTAGATATCACCAACTTGGATCATCACCAATTTATCAAGTCTAATTTCATCTCACGAATAGAGGCAAAGAAGACAAGCTAGATGAATCACAAGGAGACAGACTTAAGGAATATGGGATTCGTTAAAGTTTGAAATGCAAACATCCAGTTTAAGATTTCTCGGACTTGCAAGTCGTTCTGACACACAGTAGGATGTCGACACCCTGTGTCAGGAAAGGACAAATTAGGTGCGGCAGAGCAAGAAAAAGCAACATGTCTCTATCATATTAGAGACCTAACAAATAGCTCAAAATTTGGATTGTCTCTAAACGACTATTTTCTTCAAACCTTCACTAGCTTCGTGTATAAATAGCCAAAGCAATCTCAAAGGAGAAGGTTACAAAGGTTATGAGCTCAAACGAACATATACAAACTCCACTGATACAAGCCGAAATAGCAACCTTCTGATTCGCTCATTCTCAAAGGTTAACCATCCTTATTCAAGCAAATCTCCTTACAGAGACTCCAAGAGTTCAACATCCCTGTTCGAGGCTATTTGCTTACCATATTCCAATCTTTGGACACGAGACTCATAGCTTCTCAGCTTAAGTATTTCTTTTGGTGTTCTTTCTCTCCAAGAAAGACCACAACAATTGCAACTATCTCCAAACTATAACTATCACGAGCATTCACCAGCTTGTGATAGATCGTGAGGACGTAGGACAGTTGTTCGAACCTCTCTAAATTCTTTTGTTCTTTATTTCTTTATTTATTTATGCAAGAATTTAAAACCCAACACCATCTCGTGTTGGAGTATATTCGAACTTAACATTAACCAGGCTCGTACACTAATAAATCTTTCATAGAACCAAACTGGTTGAGAACCACCTGTTTAAATTTTCAAGAACTCGCTCATAATATTCCGCTGCACATATTCGACTAACTCTAATTTTAGGACCAACAAGCTCAAACTTAAGCCTCGAGTTTTTTTTTTTGTCGAGTTCGAGACTTGGCTTGTGATCATCTCTAGATTTTATCAATTTAAATCCAAAATATTAAATTAGCTATTGATCTATATAAAAAGATAAGCTATTGGAATCATCATCTTAAGTCTAAAAAAAAGGTTTTATTTTTCTTTTACACTTTATTAAATATAATAATAATTAATTTGTAAGGTTTTGCTGAAAACTAATGTAAAATAAAACATTTAAGTTAAGAATAGAATGAACAATCAAAATACATGGTTTTTGGAGTTTTTAGATTAATCTATTCTTAATTGCAAATTGAATGGTTTTTAATCTATCTATATATTAAAATAAAGTATTCTAATACTCCCTCCGCCCCACCTCAATTGTCTCACTTTCCTTTTTCGTCCGTCCCACCTCAATTGTTTTTTCACACTTAACAATAAAATATTAATTCCACTCAATTTACTTTACACTCACATTCATTGGTTATTGTGCCGGTCAACCGGGACAATTCAGCCGGGACGGAGGGAGTAGTAAATATTCTCGCCAAAATTATTAATATTGATATTTATGTAATTATCTATTATATCATATATTTTTAAAGAGAGCAGTACATTTTTTATATCAATATCTAAATTTATAAAGCAATATAATATTTAATAATAATCTTATAGTATATTTTCTTTTAAATATTATATATTTGAATTTATTTTATTTTACTAATTTTCTTAATCGTATTAGTATAATATTTTCATGCATATCTTTACCATATTATTTGGTTTGTAGGTTGTATGTTTGATCGCCTTTTTAAAATTAAACTTATATATGTTATAATTATATAACATAGAAAATAATTCATATTATAATTATAATTACGTAAAATATTGATGAATATAATTAAATATATTTTTGAATAATTACTGGAAATATATGTAAAAATATAATCTTATTAATTATGTTTTATATTATAAAATAAGATATTAAGTGTTCGATCCGCACGAGTTGCGGGTGTAAAGCTAGTTTAATAATATCAAGAAATTGATACATACCATGCTTTATAATCAGCCAGCCTATATGCATCATTCAGATTATGATGACGATGAACTTTTTGTTAGTTTTCATTGTCTTTTTTCTCTTTTTGCAAAATTCAAACTACACGTTTCTAAAAATATTTAATTCAATCAAATTATATTCGAGTTTTTCGTTAATTTTATTTTCAATGGTCCCTATGCGGTCTAGGAGTACAACTTAATTTTCATGGAAAATGTAAAGAATTAAAAATTACAAATATAATATTGCAAAAATAAAAAAACTTACAAACATAATATTTATACATTTATTTGGAATTAAAATGTTTGTACTCTTGAAAAGTGAGTTCAGAATTTGTGTCCGTTTTTATTTTAATTCATTCTTTTTTTATTTAAGTTTTTTTAATTTATATTTTGTTGTTTTTATAGAATGTTGTAAACTTGAAAATATTATTTAGAAAGAATAAATAAATATTAATTATATTTTTAATACTATTGCACACATACCAGATGTCTCCGATAAAACTCGAATGACATCTTGGTCACATACAAAATATTTTTACCACTAGACCCGAGCAATAGACAATAGTAATCATTTAAATCCATTTTGATAATCATTTAAATACCTTTTTCTAAAATTATTATTTCTATTTAATATTTTTATATACATAAAACAAAAAAAGAAAAACTAGTGCCACAATAAATTGGCATCGTGTGAAATATATCTAGTCTATCTTTGGACTTTAATCATGTCGACCAGGTATCGCGTGACATAAATAATTGAGGAATTATTAGAAAGAAACTTAGGTCCACTAAATTAAATTAAAATGTAACGTTATATAAGTTTTCTTTTTGGAATTCTTTTGACCAAGATATGATTATCGTCTGATTTAAAAATAATTGTGCATGATTACTTTGTAATCATTATGTTTTACTGGTCAATTCGCAGGCGATTAGCTCGAGAAAAAGATACGAAAAAATAGTGATTGCCAATTTATATGATAGATTTTGAATACTCACGATTATTCTCTTTAAAATATTTAATTGTAAGGTTTAATATAATATTTGCATTTAAAGGTGTAATAGGGCCATAAAGCTTTTTAAAGATTACCACTTATTTTTGGATAATTCTGAACACAATCACTTTTTTTCTTCATACAGCCCCCAATATTTTAGAAAAATAAATTATTATTTAAAATTACTATTTTATTCTTATGATTCTAAATTGATGCATTAACAAAAATAATGAAAATTTATTCATATAAATCTTTTCGACAATAAATATAATCATCCCATAATAGAATGAAGAGTAAGAGGCTACAGTGAAAAAACCTTTGAACAGTTGATTACAACTTCTGATCACACAAACTCGGCAAAACGAAAGTTCATGACGACGTCCATTTCTTCACTGTTCTCATAATACAATCACCCACAAGAAAATATATAAAAAATCTTACATAAAAAATAAATAAAATTCTTTGTTCGTCTTTTTTTTTTTTTTTTTGGCATGGAGCAAAATCACTTTCGAATGATTTTGGTAAAATTAATCTTCAAGATATGGATTTATTGAAAACTTTTCTTGAAGGAAATTAAATTGATATAGAATATTAATGAACTAGGATTTATACAAGCAGTGGTAAACAAATCAGAATATCAATTTTAAATGTATTGACGAACTTCAAGAAGTAAATTATTCTATTCAATTGATGAACGTCAATGGCAGCAGTGAGTTTACTGCTCTTATATTTCATCAGGTTACAATTTCCTACACCTAACTTTGGAGGACAATCCCACTATCGTTTTGTGTCTTAATTTGTTTTGCAAGATCAGTATAAGTTCTCAAGATTTTAAGGTTGAAAAGAAGAATTGACATAAAAAAGAGTCGGCTGTAACTCTTCTTTCTTTTAGATTTTTTTTTCGAAGTTAATATAGTGTTATACTCCCTCCGTCCCATTAAATTAGTCCACTTTGGTTTCGGCACAGTAACCAATGTTTGTGAGTGTAGTAGAATTAATATTTTATTGATGTGAGGAGGTTTTTTTCCATTTTAGGAAAATGGACTAATCTGGCGGGACAACCAAAAATGGAAATATGGACTAATCTGGCGGGACAGAAAGAGTATAATTTTTATCATCTTATAAAATTTAATGTTTTTTGAGTAGAGGCGGCTGATTTCATTATGTTTTTGTTAATGTTTATTAATGAATGTAGATTCGGTCTTCTGGGGCTATACAGTTTCAGCTTTATATATATATATATATATATATATATATATAATTGTAATATTTAATAATAATTTGTTTTTTAAAATATGGTGGCTACATTAAGTAAAAATATGGCTGTATTTACAGGGACTTAACGTTTGAGTTTAGTATGTAATCTAATCAATAATAAATTAAAAAAGTTTTAATGTTTGAATCACCCATTGTAATAAAATTTAGCGAATGAACAAATACAGATAAATAATATATATAGAATTCCTTTTTCTTCAACTACAAGAGAAATTAAAGTATATTATAAATCTTATCTTTCTAACATTGTTAAAATTTATGTATCATATTTACCCATGTTTGCAACAGAATAACGTATATCATTGGGTTAAGAAATTAAGTGTGAGTTGTTAGGTTTTTTACTCTCATGTTAAGCACCCATATTAACTAGTTAAAATAGCGAGTCGTAAGAGAATAAAATATAATATGATATTAAAGTCAATTTAATCTTAATAATAGAAATTCAATAATGATTGTCAACAGTTTGTGAAGATAATAATTCCACGATGCTCATGAATTAAACACACCCTAGAAGTAAAAACACATGTAATTCACACTTATTCATAGCATCATTTTTCAGCTTTGATAAGATTTTGAAATATAATTGCGATGAAATGATATCCACTATGCCCATGTATGTTAGTCGACAAATTAAAAATCTATCCTCAATTAATGTAACAAACATCATCAATCATGTTGAAAACCATCAACCACACCTTGCAAAGTATGGGACAATATACGACCACATCTCATCTCAACATTTCACCTTAATTACTAATTAATTACCCACTCAATAACCACAATACAACAAACCTTCTTCCTAACACGAGAACTTATCCAGTATCACAAGTTCATATATTTGAGGTCACGCGCAAGTATGATCTCAAATACCATCATCTCCTCTTTCCTAAAACGAGAACTTGTGAAATATCACAAATTCGTATACTTGAGATCATGCACGAGCATGATCTCAATTCTCAAACATCATCATTTCCTAGGTGTGATTTGCTAGCTATTGTAGGTTTGAAAGGAACATGCACGAGCAAGTGAAAAGGAGAAAGAAAAAAAAAAAAAAAAAAAAAGACCAACACTTTTTCGTCACCTTTTATTAACTGAGTGATGCTGATATATCAATTACTTGGTGACGACGTAAAAGTGATAATTTGCGGAATCTGGGGTCAAATTATTGGTTAGGCAAGGAACAAGATTATGGGACGGGCGAATCAGGAGGCGACACGTGGACCGGCTATGTTTTTGTGCCTCCTATGTACGAGGATGATTTCATGGCCATTTGCATTGTTTGCCTGAAGATTTCGAGACAGTAAAGTTGATAAGAAAAAAAGGAGTCCATTTGCGTAATTTAGCCACGATAGAAGTTGATGTCATTTTCAAGAAACGTGTTTGCTGGCCGTGTGATCTGGATTTGGACAAACACAAAACTTGTTAATTTACAACTCAGATTTGTCACATTATTACTACTGCTAAATATTCGAGTGTAGTGTAGTAGAGTATTATTTAGCAAATGCCAAGAGACAAGGCAACGTATATGTATAACCTAGTCTAGCAGTTTCACTTTTCTCAACAGTGACCCATCAATTTGAAAGCACTTGCTTTTTGGCCCATGTTTTGATTTCCCAAAAGCTCAATAGGCCTAACAATTAATTAGTTGTGAAAAACCCTAATCCTTCTATGGCCCTATACTTGGAATAATTTTAGAAAAATTATAAATCTAAGAACTTGAAAGACAATATGAAATCGGGAATTGAAGGTTTTGAATTTTTTTTTTATTAGGGCTCTAAATGAACGGAATTATGAGTGAGCTTCTCGATCTCGACTCAATAAATACTCAATCGAGCTCAAATGAATCAAACTTGGGCATTATAATATTCGTCGACTTGTGAGCTCGTAATCAAGTTTATTGAACATAATTAGTACTCCCTCCGTCCCATATGAATTGTCCACTTTGCTTTTGGCACAATAACCAATGCGAGTAGAGATAGAGGAAATTAGTATTTTATTAGTAAGTAAGTATTATTTTTCCATTTTAAGTAAGTGGACAATTAAATGGGACAAACAAAAAAGGAAAGGTGGACAATTGAAGTGGGACGGAGGAAGTATTAAATATAAATTAATTAATTTTATAAAAGTAATATATTCGTGATTTAAGAGTAACAATAATAATAAATATTTCTAAAAATGAGATAAATTTGAATTAGCGCATGTATATGATATTAATTTTAGAATAATTAACATTTTCTTTTAATATAATAATGAATATTCTAAATATAAAAAATTCGTTTAAACTCAACTAAAACTTAATAAAATTTGTGAACTTCAAAGTAATTTATAAAAAAGCTCGACTCGGTACTAAAAAAGTCAAATTTAAGAACAACAATATGCTCGGCTCGATCTATATTTTTGAGTAATTAATTGAAATTTTAACTTTCAAATCTTAAATTAACAATATTTATTTTTCACACATGAATAATGGCAGTAAACAAGTGTTTTTTTTAAAAAAATATAATGCAATAATATTTCTCACCCTACTCGTATGTCCCATTTGAAGCTCAATTTAAAAACTCGTATTTAAACCAGTTGCATCACAAGCCCATAACCCATTTAAAACCGGATCCCTTAACTCATTTGAAGCTCTCTTTAAAAACTAGCATCCAACACTGACAAAGTGTTTAAACCACTTGTATCACAAACCCAAACCCAAACCCATAGCCCATTTAAAACCGGGTCCGTTAACCTATTAGACACATGCAAAGTACTTAAAAATCATTGGCACCCTGAACTATTCAAAACTGACAACACATACTCTGCAATGTAAACTAATTTAACATCAATAATTCACTGATTATGATCATTTAACATAGGGCTAGGGCAAGAATGGACACCTTGACAACTGATGGGAAAAAACCGATAAAGCCACATGGACCCGACAACATATATCATGAGAATTGGATCATAAGTTAAAATTCCCTTCATTTTCTTACCAAATGAAGTCATGATCAGCATGACTATCACACTCTCAAGTGATAGCATACAATGCATAGATATTTCATTGTATAATCATAAGGATATCAACTAAAAATAAGTATGATATAATCTTTTTAACAATAAATTAAAAGTAAACTGGGTTCAAAGATACTAAAGTTACCTTAACAAAATTAAGATAAAATCTTCATTGGCTACTGTAGCGAGATTGCAATCTCTTCTTCTCGAATTCGACCTGTGAACATAATCAAAAAATGGAATAAAAAAGGTGAATTTAGCACGGACAAGTTTTCTGTAAGATCAAGATTTTAACATAAGCCTCATTTTCTTACCACTTTCCGCACCCGTTCATTGGCAGCAGGAGATCCTCCACTAACTGATTCAGGGAGATACGGACTGCTAACTCGCACATCGTTCATAACAACAATAGTAGTTTTGTCCCAGCGAACTGGCAGTCTGGTTATGTGGATCAGGATGTGACACAAATACAAGAGATAATTCAACAACACTCCATAAAAAGTAATGAAAAACATTGTATATGTAATAATGTAATCATACGAGTGAAAGATAAAAATATGCTCTTCAACAGCTTGTGCTTACATTGATCAATTTGGACTTTGGAGAAAGAAAAGGGAGAATGTATGTATATATGTAAGTTCATTTAAAGATAGAAACATGCATATGGTTGAAAAGAATTTCAATTGATTGATTGGAAAAAAAATGATGAAAGCATTTATAATTTCATGTTCAAAGTCTGGAAAAACAAAGGAAATATTCTTATCATGCAAACAAGTACTGCAAACATAAGAATCAGGAAAAATCCACAATTGGGTATTTCATTAGCATCAGCCAAATATGAGTAAACCATCATCATCCTTAAATAAGGATGAGATGTTCTCAATAAAGTAGATGAACTAAAAACTAAAAAGCATGTTTCATCACATTATCTTTCACAACCTCAATGTATATCATGTTTCTTCGACATATTCAAGCTGGTACAACTCCCTTAACACAAAGCACACACACATTCCCACAAACTCTAGCGAACGAGCAGCATAACAAAACCATTTCATTATTATTTATTTATTTATTGTGGCAGCGCAGCAAGCAATAGACCAGGCATCCAAGCATTAGCATCCTACTATGACTTAAAGACGCATTGATTAATTAGTGGCTCATTTGATGAATTAAAACTGCTGCCAACACCAATGCAATCCATGCACCGGTGTGAGAGTAAGAAAGAAGTTCTAATGTGAATACTAAATATAGTAGTTCCGAAAAACTAAAACAATCGAGAGAATCCAATAAAATAAAAGAATGCAGCAACAATGGCAATAAACAAGCCTATATAGCATCAGGAGTGTCTTCCTGCACCCTGAACTAAAACTCTCTATTTCTACAGATTCGGATAGGCTGTAATGTTACATAACTATCTTATTGCAATCACATATCAAAGACAGAATTGTCACCGGTTATCACTACAAGGAACAGGATCATAAAATGGGTGCACGAAAACAATAACTCAGCCAGAAAGGCAACATTCGTCAAGCAAAAGGCAGCATTCAACAATATCTAAATACTGCACTAATTTCCAAGAGTTGAGCAGACAAGTATAAACAATTTAAAATCAAGGTAAGAAGGCACATTACGTTTTGGACAGAGCATCAAAAAGATTCTGCGCTTCAGGAGTAACACCCACACCAATCCTGTCGGCCTCAGCTTCCGCTTGTCTGCAAATCAAAACCCACCAGAAAATCAAAAACAAAAATTCCAAAAGAATTGCGAAACATATCGAAAAACCCTAAAAGGATCAGAATTTCATGAAATACACAAAAAGTTACATATCCAAAACTCGGAAAGCTTTTTTACCTAATAGCAGAATCTTCTTTGGACTGGAGAGTATAGAGATCTAGAAAACACTTCTTCACATCAAGTGGGTCTTCACCTTGACCTAAAAAAGTGAATTCTTTAATATGATTAGCCTTCAGCAGCCTGATATCCCTCTTTGGTCCTGCCCCAGATTTCGGTTCCTCTTGTAATTTCCGAGATAAAGTTAAGGATGTTTTCAAGCAAAAAAAAAAAGACAGAGAATTGAATTTCGTAAACAATGATTCATATATAAATAGGACTGTGAATGTTAATATTGGATTTTTGCAAGGATATGAAGGATGAGGAGGTTGGAGAGGCGGTCAAAGGAAATGACTTGGGCTTGGAATTCTTCACCGAGTGTCGTTTTGATCGATAGTACGCAGCCAATCGCAAATTCATCGCCTTGACCTTGAGCTTCCATTGCCGCTCAACTCAACTGAATTTTTGCAATGTTTTTCGCAAATTGATTTTGAATTTTTCTTTTTCTTTAGTGATGGGAAGAGAGAGAATCTTTAATTCTTTATCGCGGTTGTGAGCGCGGTTTTAAATCAGCAACTTCATCGTTGACAGATTATGACCTAATATTCAAATATACCTCTATCAAATACGAATCTTGATAATTTAAAAACAATCTTTCAAGATTTTATTTGATTAGTTAAGAAAAATAAATACTAATATTTACTGATTTAATAATAACAAAAGGGTTCAATAAATCTCGAACAATATATACATTTTTAAATTTATCTCAAATTATTCCAACGTTTCAAATTTATTCCTAATTATTTAAAACTATTCAAAATAATTTAATAATATTATTATTGTATTAAAAAGAATAATATATACTTATAATAATATTTAATATCATAGTTAAGATTATATAATATTATAATTAAGATTATATAATAATATAATTATTATAACATTTTAGAATAATATTCTAAAAAATAATTGTTGGATTTGATTGAATAATCACTCATACCTAAGTGATTAAATTTACTTGTTATAGACAAGAATTTTATTATTATAATCCCTTAAGTTAAATTAGAGGTCTCTATTTTATGAAAACTTGTAATAACTCGTTGATTATAACAAGGTTATTATATTATTTTTTAATTAATTATGTGATTAATTGCTCAATTAATCAGTTGATTGGCAAATCACGGTTAAATCCATCAACGCGCATTTGAGTTTGAAAATTTTGGAGATTATGTTTTTAGATACGATTTGAAATATCGTGAATATTCAAATGGCTGGATTTGAGAATTTAAACTTGAGTTTGAAGAATTAGGGTTTTGAGTTGTGTTGATCATTGATTTTGTTATGAATAAGATGTTTTATTCTTTGATTCAAATTTGGAATCATGAGATGATGATCAAATGAGTTGATCCAAATAATGGGATCGAGCATTTAATACGAATACAAGTACTAAGAGTTGATTGATATTATTGAGACTATATATATAATTAAGTATGTATATAATGGAGCCATTATTTGTCATTTATATACAATAAGTGTATTTATTTAAATAAATGGAAGGGAAACTAATATTAATCTAGCTATGACTCAGTCAAGCTAATCTAGGGTGATATTAAATGATTCATTTCCTTTGGGAGAGAGAAAGCACATTTCATTTTCGTGCAAGAGAGAGAGGCTCCCAGAAATAGCGACTTCAGACGTGAATTCTGGCGAATTGGACAGTTGACGTGAGAGACAATATTGTAGAGCTTCGAGAGTAGATATGTTTTGACTACTCATGCGACTGATTTGGTGGAGAAATGAGTAAGTTATACTCTTTCTTCGAAACTGTGGCAGAAATGGTGAAAATTGGGGATTTAGTTCAATTCATTTGAAATCTCAAAATTGGCTTGGTATGATGTTTACAAACGTTTCTAGGAACTTAATTGAAGTGTTTGGATGGATTGGTGAGGTTGGATTACTGAAATGAAGTTGATCAAAGCCTAATTTGAAGAAGGTGAGGGTTTCCTCTTAAGATTATCAACTTGTGTGCATAAGGAGTTGAATATTTGATATACAAGTGTATAATTGTGTTGTTTAGCATGTTTATATGTTAGATTTAAGTTGTGATTGCTGAATATGGTCGGAGATGATTAAAATTGGCTGAAAATGACGATAAATGACCTCAGCCCGCTCGAGGCACGGTCAAATATTGAATTTGTCAGCAAGCCCCCAAGATAGGCCTTTTACCGTGGTCGAGGCGCGGTCAAATCTGACTACTTCAAGATTGACCAAAACTTGAAATCCTCAAATTTTGTTCTGTTTGGACTGGTTTTTAAGGCATGAACTCAAATGAAATCTTGTGAACATCATATATACATAATATATGAAAAACCTTGATAGATTGATGTGAGATATGATGATTGTTGAGGTTGGATTTATCGGGTTAAGGAGCTCTTGGAATTCGTTAAACAATAACAAGCAACAACAAAGAGGAATGATCGCTAATGAACAAAACGAGGAGAAATTATAACGATAATTTGATAAAAACAAGTAAATAAACGAGATAAAGTGTAACACAACGAAGAATTGAGTCTATAACGAAGAGAAGCTTGAACTGAAATTGCAGAGCGTATTATTCAGTTTAGAGATCCTGGTAATATTCCGGCAGCGTTACAACGTGATTTTTTAGAGAGTAAAAACGATACAAAATTCGAGTTCTCCACCCCTATTTATAGATAAGATAGGAGGGGGACTGTTTGATCTAACCCTAGTAATAGGTGAGCTCGTGCACGCCGCAAATCTCTGACCTGCTCCGAGTTTCTCGGAGTCGGTTAGGGCTTCCAAAGATCGCGCACCGCCAGGCTTCTAGGGTTTTCATTATCTACTTCCTCGCCACTAACCCCTAATCATGCTCAATACCGAGGAGCTCCCTGGGTCGGTTCCGATCTCCGGACTTGGACGATTCTGGACTTTGTGTCTCCCTAGGTGGGCCTGTGACCCTGGGCCGGCGATTACTTGGGTCGATGAGCTTAGTGGGCCTGGCTCCAACAATAGCTCCTTTTGATTTCAGAGCTTATTGCGGATAGACACTGGAATCACAACTTTCGATTAGAATGCGTTAGAGAGTGCGGAGTTTTGAGGCGTCCAAGAGACTATCCTCGGGGCACAGGAGGTGCCTCCGGAGAGGTCAGCTCCAATGGGGAGTAGCCGGGATACTACTCCGTGCCAGTATGAAATTCCTTTGGAATGAAAGAATATGGCTGTATCAGGTGGCATCGGGGTGCCGCCCTGTGGGCCAATGCCAATGGCGTGTGTAGGCATGTTTTTGGGGGTACCACTGTACACCTAAACTTTTTGTTACTATATATATATATATATATATATATATATATATATATGTATGGATTTTTATTATTATTTATATATTTTTACATATGTTTTTACATAATGTATCCCCATTTTAAAGTTATTTATATATTGTACCCCGATTTTGAAATCCTGGATACGCCACAATGCGTGGGTCCGGAGTTCACGCGGGTTAGAATCATTCCAGGGAATGTTCTCTTGCATGGAGCAGTACTCTCATGCGTACACTCTGTTTAGGCTCCGGGGAGTGCTCGCGGGAGGAGTTCTGGTGGATCGTGAGGCACCTGTGGGTTTCCTGGGAAAGCCCCACATTCCCATTGATGGTGCCGATCGCGTCAGAGTTCGTCCTACGAAGCTTGAATTATAGCTTGGGATTTTCCAATAGCGGATCGAACTCGAGGAGGATTGGGGCTCGATTGCGAGCCCTGAGCATGCTCGGTGTCAACCCTCAAACTTGGACAGATTTTATTTTGCCGCCCTTGTGGTGGCATGATGGTAATTACTATCAACTTCGGGGTTATTTCTAGGAATCCAAATGGTTTCTTATTTTTAAAGGTGGAAACCACCCTCACTTCTCCAGTTTTACTTTCGATCGGTGAGTGCTCTTTCTCTCTCTCTACAATCTCTCTCTCTCCGATGCAATTCTACTAATCCGGCGATGCTTCCGACGACTGTTGTTTTGATTTTGCCGAGTTTGTCTTGTTTTTCCTCTTAAATTATGGTTCATCGAGTCTTCCGCGTGGTTTATCGATGTGTTGTTGATCTGTGTTTCGTGTTTCTTTTGTGATGTCGTCCCAGAACAAACGTTTGCATGGCTATGTCCATTGGGGTTGTAGGGTGCAGTTATTTGCTTTTAGTTTTTGTGACTATTTAATTCTCGAGGTCATTTCCCTCTTGTTTGCTTGTGTGCATATTTTTCTTCTTTTTCCTTTTGCTTTGCGTGGACCTCTGTTCTTTGTCAATTTTTGCATTTTCATGTTCTGTGTATTTTCAGTACTTAGATAGTTGGGAGATGGGTTCTTCGGTTGAAATTTTCATGGAGCCCTCTTCGTCCTCGGGTTCGACCGAGGCTGAGTTTAGAAGGTTGCCTTACCGAGAGGAGGCAGTCTTATCGGGTTTCGAGGGAGGACGATTTGAATGCGAACCAACTATCAAGGACCTTGACCCTGAGGAGATGTTAGACTGCAAGGAGTCGGGTAATGATGTCAAGGAGGACAACGAGGACTCCTATGTGCCGATGGAGATCGACACTTCCAAATCAAAAAAAGATGTGATCAAACCCGAGGACTCGGTTCGGTCAGCAGTATCCCTCGCCACAGAGGAATTAGTGAAGAAGAGTTCGATGGGGGTCACTTTCCATAAGATGGTGTTTACCTTGCCATCGATCAACGACCGATGATTTAGACCCCCTAATGCCGACGATGTGACTTTATTTTTGCCAGTGATCAAGTATGGGATCGGTCTCCCACCCCACGCCTTCTTTAGAGCCCTTCTTCAGTCCTACAGTTTGGCTCCGTTCCAGGTAGTGCCGATTAGCTGGTGCCACATGCTCAGTACTTTGCTCGTATTTTTTTATGCGGGCCTCAAGTAGCCAACCCTATGTGAATGGCATTATTTATACCGGCTAAGTAGGTACAAGGCCGGATACTATTACTTCACGAAGAGGGACTCGTTGGCGGAGCCCATGATCACCAATTGTGCGCAGAACACCCCCCGATGGAAGAACCAGTGGGTGTGGGTGAAGATGAGCCGCTCCGACTTAGAGTTCTTGTTCGATGGTGGAGTTCCCATAAGTGCGAAGATTCTCTAAGTGTCCTGCTCGATGTCTTGGTGCTCGGTTGCTAACTGATCTGAGGTTCGTTTTGCAGGGTACAAGCAGACAGTCCTCACCGCGATGAGAACACCGCATCGACGTTGCGTTCTCCAAGTCGAACTAAAAGTTTACCTCAATTCGGGGTAAAAAGAGCGTCGATGCAGAGCATTGGACGAATTCAAAGGGGAAGAAGGAACCACTGCCTGCAGACATGGCCAGGCTATCTCCTGCCGCCCTCCTAGTGGCGATGATGGCGCAAAAGCGCACGCGTGAAGGGGAATCCTCGGGACCGACCAAGGAGCAGCCCCTGCTAAAGAAGCATACCGCTGACTCCCCTCGTACTTCTCAGGGGCTGCACCCCAGCGGGTCGGGGACTGATGGCCTGGTCGGGGACTGATGGCCTGGTCGAGAAGCCAGCCGGTGGATCCTCCTCAGGTCTACCCCCGAATCCTCCTCCACCTCCGCCCCAGCGGGTCGGGGACTGATGGCCTGGTCGAGAAGCCGGCCGGTGGATCCTCCTCAGGTCTACCCCCAAATCCTCCTCCACCTCCGCCCCATCCTTTTTCTCCCTCAAAGAAGAAGGGCAAGGATGAGTGAATGAAGAAGAAGACTCATGAATCGAGCAAAGACTCAAAGGCTCGGTCAGAGCCGACCGAGCAGTAGAAAAAGCTCGAGCTGGTGCTAGCCGGTTTAAGATTGGCTAATATTGTCTCCTCCTCCGCAGCGTACGCCGTCCGAGTGAAGAAATTTCTCAACAGCGAGATCAGGGCTGAGGACTTTTCGAGATCCTATGCTCGGGAATCTTTTCTGATGGAGAAGGCCCTTCAAAAGGTTATGTTTATTGCTTAAGTGTATGCCTCGACTTTGATCACGAATGGGGTCAATTACTAATGTTGTTTCAATTTGCAGACTACTCAGAAGTTTGCTATCTACACCGAGGCCTTGATCAAATCACTCGACTCGGCGTGCGAAGGCGCGAGTTAGTCGAGGTGGGAGCTTGCCGCCGAGCTTGACAAAAGGATAGAATTGGTGAACTAGCTTACCTCAGTCTCTGGCGAGCTTAAAGATGCTCGGCTCGAGTTCAAGCCCTCCGCACGAAGTATGATGAGCTCAAGAGGGAGAGGGCCGAACTGACTAAATGGTGCCAAATCCTCGATGATGAGCTCTAATCGGCTATGAAGGACTTTAAGGCCACAGAAATGAAGACAGAGCTCGAGCTAGAATCCTTCAGGGGTCGCTTCCTTAGGAGCCAAGAAGAGAGGCTACGGGAACAAAAAGAGCACGAGGCCGAGGTTATGGCTCTGAAGCTTGGGGAGGGAGTCGACTATAACCTAATCGTCGCCTATCCCTACTTTAAGCCGACGTTCGACCTACTGGTGGACATGGTCACAAGGACCATATATACCACGATCAATCATCGCTGATCAGACTTCGACCTCCATAACTATACCCGCCCTTCAACTCCAGCTTGGGTCGATAGCGATGAGCGTGAGGCCGAGCAGAAAGAAGCTAAGGACGAGCCTATCAAAGAGGTGGAGACCGAGGAGGCTGAGAAAAAAGAGCGAGGAGGAGAAAGCCACAAAGAAGGCCGAGGAGGAGGTTGAGGAGAACCCCGAGATGGATGCCGTTGCTTGAACGTTCTTTTGCTATAAGTTTTGTAAAACTTGTGACAATACTTCTTTCTTTTTGTTTCTTGTACGAATACTGCTTCTGTTTTGCTTTGAATATCTCCTTTATTTGAATGCTTCACTTAGCTCTTTTAGTCTTTCTCTACTCTTTTTATTTGAATACTTTCTTTATTGCTTCAATGCTTTGACTTCCTGCTTGCCTTATGAGTGCATGCTCGTAACTTGCTTTCGTATCCCGTTTTGGTCTTAGACCTTTAGTACCAACCACATTTGAGGTTCGATGTTGACTATCTTAAGGGATCGGTACCGAGCATTGATGAGGCTCGGTGTCGATCTCCTTACATAGATTGCATGATAGGCAGACATGGGTCAGGGCATCGCCCCTCCGACGCTCAAGTTAGTAATAGTTTAGATGTTATAATCTTAATTGGAAAAAAGTGCAAAAGCATATGATAAAGTAAGCATATCTGTGTACTAGTGATAGTACTTCTTTTAGTGTTTGATTTTCCAGCTATTTTGTAATTCTCTTCCTTCCACGGTCTCAAATTTGTGAGCCCCGTGCCCTTTAACTTTGGTGATTTTGTAGGGACCTTCCTAGTTAGGGGCTCGTTTCCCCGCGCTGGATTCTTTATTGTTTTGGAACACTCTTTTTAGAACCAAGTCTCCTTCTTGGAAGTTACTGAGCTTAAGTTTCATGTTGTAGAATCTTTCAACTTGTCGTCATTGTTTGTAGGCTTTTATGGCCGCGTCGTTCCTTATCTCATCTAGTAGTTCTAGGTTGATCTGAAGATGCTCAATATTAGTCTGTTCATCAGAGTGTCCACTCTTGGGCTGCGAGCAATAACTTCTACGGGTGCGACTGCTTCGATCCCGTATGCCAATGAGAAGGGGGTAGCACCAGTAGTGATTCTCGGGGTGGTCTGATAGGACCATAGTACAGCCGGGAGTTCTTCTACCCACATTGCGCCGTGTGGATTTAGCTTCTTTTAGAGTGTTGATCACCGTCTTGTTTGTCAATTCAGCTAATCTGTTGGCCTCTGGGTATCGCGATGTAGAGAATGTGAGTCTTATCCCATAAGTATTGCAGAAGGTCTGCATTCAGTCACTGGCGAACTGTCGGTTGTTGTTGGTCCCGGTTTTTCAGAGTTTAAAACGTTTGCAGCGGAAATAATAAAAGAGTAAACGTTTTCTTGCACTTGCTAGTTAACCAACTGACTGGGACCCGTCAGCTGGTGATTCAAAACTTAGAATATTTTAGGCCTTGTTTGCGCAGTTATCAGTTTTCAGAGTATACACCAGCACTTGGGTGCTGGGTTTAAAATAAGAATGTAATGCGGAAAATTGATAAAGACAAAGGATTTATAGTGGTTCGATCAATTGATCTACGTCCACTCTCCAGTCGTAGCACTGGAAATTTCACTAAGAGTAATCGGGTACAAGCGTCCTACGATCTATCTCTAGCTGGTGAATGCCTTGTCCACCAGTTCACTAGATCAACCGCTCCCGGCCTTGATTCCTTCTTCAACTCTTCACAGCTGGTGGAGTGCGAGCACGTCACTTCAACCTCCACAGCTTCACTGGGTGTTTAGTTCTCCCAAGAACGTAGCTTCTCAATACGGCAAACTGCCCGTGATAACTCAAGTGCTGGCTGGCACAAGAGCTGCTGTGAACTTCCTCGGAAGAGAAAGAGCACCAAAGAGATCAGTAACTTACAAGCTGGAAGCTTGAAGTCTCGTGTTTGATAAATCAACACACGGATAGCCTTTAGAAAGGCCTCGAAAGTGTTCTGCTTGCTTGCAATAAAGTTTCAGACTTTCGGTAGTTGAGCGAGAGAGAAGAGTATTGAATGTCAGGAAGCAAGCGTCTTAAATGTTGGTGGTTCCGACCTATTTATAGACGCGGGATCCCATTCAAATCTTCTAGCCGTTTGGACACATCCGGAAAAGGTCTCTGTCCTCGCATGTCCTTCTGACGGCGGCAGGTATGATTTTCCGAAAAGTGCCATACTTTTGTCCGCTTTATCTGACATTGATCTCTTTATGTCAGAACGGCACTATTCGTCAGTACGAGGAATCGAGACTGGTGTCTTGTAACTGATGGACTTTAAGGTATCCTCCTTAAAGTCATACCCTGTCAGTTAATTCCTCGACGAATCTTCTTTTTGTCTCTAAGACTCTGGGAGAGAGAATCTGGAATTCTGCTGGTAACATCCGACTGGTAGATCATTCTGGTGATCTTGTGCTGGCAGTCTCTGCTGGTGACTTGCGCTGGCACAATCTAAGTCTACCAATATGTCTGATGTTAACTCTTGGAATCTCCCATGACTGGTGGCTTCACCGCTGGTGAATAGTGTCAGTGAGAACACGTATTCTGCTGGTAAGATTTGTCAGCCGCCTGCTGATGAAATCCTTCCCAACTGGTGAATAGTAGCCAGTCATTAGCTCTTCTCATGCTGGTGAACAGTGTCAGCACGAGTCTTTGTCAGCCGCCTTCGGATGAGACTTTTCCCAACTGGTGAACAGTAACCAGTGGTAAGCACTTCTCATGCTGGTGAACAGTGTCAGCATGAGTCTTGATCAGCTGCGACTTACAACTCAAGAGACCTAAACAGGACTTTACATTTTGAGAACTAGAGCTATCTAGAGACAACTGACGCTGGTAGGACTTAGGATTTGATCCACCAAAACTATGATCTATACAAGTAGCTACTGAGGGAGGGAAACTTAGACAAATTTCCCAACAATTTCCCCCTTTTTGGTGCGATCAAAGCCTAACCAGCGAGCACTCAGCTGATGAGGAAAGTTACAGAAAATTTCAGGGTTTTACAAATAAGCCTATCAGATCTAAACCCATGAAACTACTTCCTCACATCAGCTCTAACTAAAAATCTTCCCCCTCAAACTAAGAGGGATATTGCTCGTTTAAAATATGAAAATTAAGATCAGAGCAAAGATAAGTAAAAGAGTGCTGGTGCTGATTACACTGAATGTGTAAGTTCAGCTGGTAAGTAAATACTTAGACAATTGTTGGACAATGAGAGATTGTCATCAACTTGTCAGTAATCCTTTCATTAATGATGTGGCCATTACAAGTACAGAAAAGATGACTGACTAGTCTAGATACATTTACTTACAACAAAAAATAGAGAAACAAGACTATGGCTGAGAAGATGATCCTGGTGATTGAGTTCTGCTTGTGAGCGACCTCAGGATCTCAGTGAGCGCTGCCATATCTTGTCTGCTCTTCTCCCTTTCCTCAGCAGCAATTCTCCTCTCCTCTTCAGCAAGACGAGCTCTCTCTGCCTCAGCACGTGCTCGCGTACTTTCCCCCTCTTGGATCCGCGCCAAAAAGGAGGACACTCCAGCGGTTACAGACTCCATCTGTTGTGCCATCTCGGTCCGGAAGGAAGAAAAGCGTTGATCCAGCCTGGCATCTATGATTGCAAGAAGCTGCGCAGGAGGATGGATCTCGGAGATTGGCATCGCTGATACTTCTATGGAAGAGGAAGGCACATCAGTTGCGGAAGGAGCCATTGCTGGTTCAGATTCAGCTGATATCTCCATTGGGGCTGGCTCCTCCGCTGGCACTTCGACTGCTGCTTCTGCTGGATCCACTACTGGCACTGCTGCTGGAGCTGGCTGGACTTGTTCAAAAACGGGTGGGGCTGTGAATTCCACCACTTGCCAGTCCATATGATTAGGGACTAGATCGCCCGAAACAGTAGGAACAGGGGGGAAGGCAAGGGTCAGCCACCAACCACGAGAGGGATCCTCCTCTACTAAGTGGTCTACCAGCAGAGCGCTGGCAGCCATGTCGAACAATATAGCATGGTAGGGAGGGATCCTCGGAAGATCGACCAGTATTCGGATGCGTCTGAGCGCGTAAACCATCTGGTAGCCGCGGCTGGTTAGGTGGAACTGGAGAAAAGGTAACTTCACCAATTTCGGACGCGGGAGGCCGGAGGTGCCAGTCAGTTTCCGGTAGTCAGCTATCTTCTTCAAACGGCGCTTGATCCGCCTGATGGACAGCTGCTGGGGGTTCTCAGCATCTGTATCCATGAATGAGTGAGCCCACTCCTCCTCCGCTCTCCAGTAACCCAGTCCGAGCCGGGCGTATAGCACAGAGCGCTTTTCCACAGTTAATCGGCGCTCGCACCGGTAAAAAATCTTCCACCGCCGGAACTCCCTAAACAGCTCCGGACTCACTCTCCACAGATATTTGAAATCTGCGATTATCTCATCATCGACGGCACTCTCTACTTCCACCGTGATGTTCTCCGCATATTCATACAATGTGGAATTGTAGTATTCCACTGGCTGCAGGGGCAGGCACCAGTCAAAAATTCTTGAAGCATAAACGGACTGGTGGGGGAGGCCGCTGGTCGGGATTATGTTGAAGATTGAGAATTCAGGCACCCTGGAATTATAAAATGCCATCTCCCCGCGGTGCTCCCACCAGTGCACCCCTGTCACTTGAGCCTGAAAGTCGTCCTCATCGATCAGGTGGATGTAGTGAATGCTGATCATGTAGGACCTTCTTTCTCGTCGCTCAGCGCGTCCTGGTGCTGATGAGGATGCCGCTGGTCGTCCCGAAGATGTTGAGGCTTCAGAAGATTTTGGACGACCGGCATGAGCACGAGCCTCAGCATCAAAATCAGGGAAAAGATCCTTCAGCTCCATCCTCTGCACGGTTGAGCGATGTACCACTGGCGGTGGTTGTTCATCTGCCACTCCACCAGTGGTCTCCATGTCCGCGGCCTCCTCTTCCGCCGCTTGCTCTTGTTCCTCTGATTCAGACTCTTCATCAGAGGAACTCGCCAGTTTTACCGGGGTGGTCGCCCGCACTTCTTCTCCTCCACTGGCTTCCCCTTGCGTCGCCAGTGGGACTTCTTCATCACCTCCACCACCCCCTTGCGCGGGTGGAGGGACTTCAGCGGTTTCCTCCTCCGGTTTGTACTCATCCACAAGGGATAGTACGTCCTCGTCAGCGCCCATCACCAGCAGGCGTGTAAAGGATTCATCGGGTAAGATCTCGCCTGGTGCTGGTGCTGGTGGCATGGTACTTGTTGAAGTCTCGGAGACTCCCCATTTTCCCTTGGCCACCTGGCGCAATTGGTCGGCCAGTTGCTCCTGGCGCCTGGCCTCGGTCTCAGCCTTGATTTTGGCAAATCTTTCATCACGGGCTGCCAGTTCAGCCTCCCTCTTCTGCTGGGCGACAATGGCTCGCAGCCTGGATTGAGCTTGTTTTTTCTTGATAATAGAGGCGTGCTTCGCCTTTTTGGCCTCTTCGGCCTCCTTCTGGGCTCTGGTCTGGATTCGCTTCCTCTTGCGAGTCATCCTCTCGAGGGTCTCCTCCTCAGTCAGTCCCAAGACGGACTTCTTGACTGGAACTGAGATCTTTCCAGACGCAGGATCATAAGCAACAGCTTGCGGAGGCTGCTGGTGCTGATGGGTCTTCGGCTTCTTGCGGGATGGAGGCTTGGTGGCTGGTACCAGTTGTACTTCTCGAGGATGAACGCCAGTAGCCTCAGCCACCGCTTCCTCCATCGTAGTGAAGAGAGACTCCGTCTCTAGCTTTCGCTTCAACTCCGCCTTCGCCGCTGCTGGCAGTGGGAGAGCCACAGCTGGCACTTGCTCCCCCAGGTCTTCTGAATCTTCTTCAGAAACGGCCTCATCAGGGTTCACTGCCTTCTTGCCTTTCAACCGGCCCGGCTTCTTGTAATCGGGGTCAGCCTGCTTGACCTTGGAGACTGGTATAAAGTCTGAGGGGACCAGTCTCTCCCCTTGGTCAACGCCCTCACCCATCTCCACCTCCAAGATGTGGCTGATCCTCAGTCCGAATGAGACGGCGTGGGCAAACTTTCCTTCAGTCGGCACGGTGAGGTTCCGATCCACATTCTCCAGCAACCGGCCAAAAAAGAATTCGGCCCAATTTCCCTGTACACCATCTACCAGGGCGCACATCACTGAGAACTTGCGCAAGCTAAGCTCGGCGTATGATCCGACTTCACATTGTAGCATGCGCACTACAATGTCGCACACCATTTGCCAGAAGTCCTCCATCTCGGACTTCTTCATGCCAGTCCGGAAGACAGTGACTTCTTCTTTCTTCCACTCCGCCCATCTCCTCCGGAATTCCACCGTATCATCACGATGATACGTGGCCACTTCCTCGCCAGCGCTCCTCATCCCAAACATGTTGGCGAGGTATTCTGCATCGATTGTGATCAGATGGCCGAAAACTGAAGTGGTGAACGACTTCCTGTCTTCAGCAATAACCGCCCGAGCGTAGAACTCGGCTACCATGTGAGGGTGGAAGTTTCTGGGGGTCGCCATGAGGTACGGTCGAAGCTGTTCTCGGTCAATCATCTCCATCAGCTCCTCGCCGAAATGTTTCTGGGCCAATTTCTCATTCAAAATTTTCTCTTTTTGGACCTAAGCAGCCCTTATCTGTGCGTTGGAGAGTTGATGTCGGGTCGGCGGTCTATTCAGCTGAACCAGTCTGGCAAAAGGATGGCTATAATCAATATCCTCTATCTTTACAATGCCAGTATATGTTGGCATATGAGCTTCAGCGAGGGGTAAGTCGAGAGACTCTGAGGATGATGAAGTAGAGGGGCTATCAGCAGGAGGTTGCGAAGAAGACGCCATGACTTCAGAAAATATCAAAGGAAGTTAAAGGAAGTTGAATAGATTTAGGGTTCTGAAAATATGAGGGATCGTAAAGGTTAACCCGATGAAGGAGATCGGGTATTTATATTCGGGGCCATGCAAGATTAAATGACCGAGATGAATTCTCAGCAAGTCAGAATCTACGGTCATCAGCAGGCCCGCTTCCCGGTGGCGACGTGGGCGGTCGTGCTGACGTGGGCTACGCCGTGTAGCTGACATGGCGTTCTCTGATTGGTCGCAAAAGTGCTTTTGACCGCGCAGTCACTGTGCGCATTAAATGTGGCATTAAATGCCGCATTAAATTCTGAGATACGCACACGCAAGAGGATTTGAACAATCCCGCCATTTCTGCGACAGCTGGCACGACTCTTGGACTTCAAGAGATCATCAGTTGAGAGCTGGGACTCAACTGGTCATCAGTAGTATCCTCCAGACGCATACTTCCCCCTGCCAGTATGGCCTTCTTACCAGTTGACAACTGGTACTTACGACTGGCACCCGAGTACTTGGATAAATTGAGAGCTGGGACTCAATTTTCACCAGTCGTGGATATATCACCAGTTGTCTGCTGACAACTTGAAAGAGAAAAATTGAGAGCTTGGACTCAATTTTAATCCGCATAATCTTCTCCTCAAGAAATCCACTCCTCATCATCGCTTGAAATTGGGAGCTGGGACCCAATTTCGCTTCAACTGATGGTTTATGCTGGCAACTTCGGAATGAGAGCTGAGACTCATTTCCTTAGACAATTAAGGGATAAGTTCCGCCAGTAGGAACCATCAGTGAGCTAGAGATACCTCTTAAATAAAAACAACTAAGAGCTTGGACTTAGTCGTAATCAGCGTCCTTCAGAAGATCAAGAACAGAATGAGAGCTTGGACTCATTCTCCCTCAACACTTGGGCTCGCATCAATCTCCAAAAGACCGAGTTTGATGCACAACTCCTTGAATCTTGCTTCTGGAAGGGGTTTGGTGAAGATGTCAGCCAGTTGATCTTCAGTTCTGATGTAGTCCACGCTGACATCCTTCTTCTCGACATGATCACGTATGAAGTGATGTCGAATATCTATGTGCTTGGTTCTAGAATGGTGAACCGGATTCTTTGTGATGCACATAGCGCTGTTGTTGTCGCAATAGAATGGAACACAGCCAGTGTCCACTTCATAATCCTCCAGTTGTTGCTTGATCCAAATAATTTGAGCACAGCAACTGGCAGCGGCAACATATTCAGCTTCAGTGGTAGATGTAGCAACTGAGTGCTGCTTCTTGCTAAACCAACTGATTAGCTTGTGTCCTAGAAACTGACACGTACCACTGGTGCTTTTTCGATCTATACGGCATCCAGCAAAATCTGAATCTGAATATCCAATGAGTGTAAGCTCATCATTCCTGGGATACCATATTCCAAGAGATTCAGTCCCCTTCAGATATTTCACTATCCTCTTTGCAGCTTCCATGTGTGACCTTTTCGGATTGGCTTGAAATCTGGCACACACTCCGACTGAGTACGAGATGTCGGGTCTGCTGGCGGTGAGATAGAGAAGTGATCCAATAATTCCTCGGTAAACGGTAGGATCAACTGATTCACCTTGTTCATCGAGAACTATCTGACAGCTGGTGCTCATCGGTATCCTTAGAGACTTAGTTTTCTCTGGGCAATATTTCTGGATTAAGTCCTTGGTATACTTCCGTTGACTGATGAAAATCCCATCAGTTGACTGCTGGACCTGGAGTCCTAGGAAGTATGTTAATTTGCCCATCATACTCATTTGAAATGACGTCTGCATCAGTTGAGAAAACTTCTCGCAGAGAGATATATTCCTTGATCCGAATATGATGTCATCAACATAGATCTGCACCATTAGCATGTCACCTCCATCCTTGAGAAGGAAGAGAGTCCTATCAATCTTCCCTTTCCAAAATCCATTGCTGATAAGGAATTGTGACAGCGTTTCGTACCAAGCCCTGGGCGCCTGTTTCAATCCATACAGGGCCTTTCTCAGCTTGTACACTTTGGTGCCTATCTCAAATCCTGGAGGTTGCTCGACATAAACCTCCTCCTTTAGCTCGCCATTCAAGAAGGCGCTCTTCACGTCCATCTGGAATACTGTGAATCCGTGATACGCTGCATACGCAAGGAACAGCCGTATCGCCTCCATTCTTGCAACTGGTGCGAAGGTCTCGTCGAAGTCGATACCTTCACATTGCCTGTAACCTTTGGCGACTAAACGAGCTTTGTTTCTGACCACGGTGCCATTCTCATCTCGCTTATTCTTGAAGACCCACTTGGTGCCAATCACTGACTGATGTGATGGTCTCTCCACCAAGTCCCAAACATTGTTGCGAGTGAATTCAGCAAGCTCTTCTTGCATGGCATTAATCCAATCAGCAGATTCTAGCGCAACTCCTATGGAAGTAGGTTCCATTTGAGAAATAAAGCAACTTAGGAGCGCACTGCCGTGGCGAGTCTGGACAGAACCTTCTGGATCACCGAGAATAGCATCGGATGGGTGATCCCTCAGCCATTTGGGAGGACCAGCGACTGCTGGTGCCGGCTGTGAAATAGGTTCTTCTGTCCTGATGACTGGTGCTTCCATATTTTCACCAGTCGGAGCTGGAACTGCAACTGGCAGTTGACCTTCACCAGTTGGAACTGGATTTGCAACTGGTGGTTGACCTTCACCAGTCGGAACTTCTTCATCAGCTTCACTGCCTGACTGGCTTCCTGAACCTTCACCAACGTTGTCAGTATCAGCTGGTACCTCCATTCCAGCTGGTTCATCGTTGTCTTCTGGCTCAAAGATTCCAGTCGGAATTCCCCCTTGATTGTTGCTAGATCCACTCAGGGAGATTGAGTGTAAGGTCTCAGCAAGGTCATTTGCATCACAGACCCTCTCGGTTTGCTGATGGGCAACCGAGGGAACTGGTTGTGAAGATGATCCAGTCATAGGTCTAGTCGAGTCAGTTGGTTTAGCATTGGAAGAATTCCTGCCCAACTGATCCACGACATCATTGACCTCAGGAACATCTTCAGCCAGTTGTCGTAAGGTCCTGCGCACTAAAGTAGCTTCATCAAAAACAACATTGCATGTTATTTCCACAAGTTTGGTGGTCTTGTTAAATACTCTATAGCCCTTGTGAGAGGGATGTCCGTATCCAACAAAGACACCCTCATCAGCTTTAGGCGAAAAAGCATTTAACTTCGACTTACCATTATTATGGATATAACATGGTGAACCGAAAGCACGAAGATGAGCTAAGGAAGGCTTACGACCAAAATACACTTCGTAGGGAGTTTTCTGGAGTCTGTCGTTGATCCCGCTTCTATTCTGAGTGTAGCAGGCCGTCACCAACGCTTCTCCCCAGAAACTCTGTCCTAAGCCGGACTCTGCCAGCATGGACCGGACCGCTTCTTTCAGCGTCCTGTTCCTACGTTCTGCCAGTCCATTTTGTTGTGGTTGCCTTGGTGCAGATCTTTCATGCTTAATGCCAGCTTCCGCGCAAAAATCCATCAGCAGACTGTTGCAGAATTCAGTCCCATTGTCCGAACGAATCCGCTTCACCACAGCTTCTCTCTGTTTCTGAGCTTGGATGATCAACTCTGGAAGAATGATCTTCACCTCATCCTTGGTTCTGAGAAGCTTTACCCATGTGTAGCACGAGTAGTCATCGACTACCACCAGCGAATATCGTCGTCCTCCAATGGTTTGAGGTGCTACTGGTCCAAAAAGATCCATATGTAGCAGTTCGAGTACCTGACTGGTACTGGGGCAGACTGGCGACTGGTTCTTGAAGGACTTCTTAGTTTGTTTGCCTTGCTGGCAAGCCTTGCAAATTCCTTCCTACTTGAACCCGCCCTTGGGAAGACCATCTACAAGATCATGCTTAGTCAGATAGTTAATAGTTTTGAAATTCAGATGACTTAACCTTTTGTGCCACAGCTAGTTTGTTTTCCATGGAACTGGTGGCCACGAAGCATGAGTCAGTCTTCCCGTTATGCCAGTCGACGACATAAAGTCCTCCTTTGCGAACACCTCTCAGCTTGGTCTTGCCAGATTCCTTGTCTTTGATCTGGCACTCTGATTTCTCAAAGGTAACTGTGTACCCGTAGTCGCACAGCTGACTGATGCTCAGGAGGTTGTGCTTGAGGTTGGTGACAAGGGATACATTTATGATTCTGACATCGTCCTTCTCGATGCAGCCCTTGCTGATAACTCTGCCCTTTGAGTTATCACCGAATATGACCGGAGGTCCTTTGACCTTGGTAAGATCTGAAAATAGAAATTCTTCACCAGTCATGTGAGCGGAGCAACCACTGTCTATGATCCACTCGCTCGATCTATGAAGCTGTGTTGCATGATCCTGTACCTGCAAGAAAGAAATGAGATTCATTTAGGTCCCCGATCTTCCGCGGGTCCTGCAGGGTTAGATCGCTGGATAATTCCTTTCGGAATCCAGACTTGGGTGATTTTCAGCTTGGTTTTATCCTTGCTGACATCATTAACAGCCTTTCCCTTCCTTTTGAAATAATGAATGCGTTTGATTTGGGAAGGTGAGGTTGTGTGTGTATCTCCTTTGGAAGTACGCTTCCGCTGGGAGCTTCGGAAATGCTTTTCCGGTACATTGTGTTGCCTTGGTGGTCCCTGAGGACGTGGACCACCACGGTTAGCATTCATAGCCCTTTGTGAAAACTTTTGATTGGGCTCGTGCCTCTGATAGGTGTTCCTCCTATCAGGTATTGTCCTTCTCTCAGAATTTCTCTGAGATTGGGACCCCTTGTAAGTATGCTGGTGACTGGCATACTTAAGAGGTTGTGCGTGGAATCCCTTGACAGCTGGTGCTTGCTGTCGGATCCCACTGGCAGCTGACGCTGACTTCCTTGCCTTAGAAGTTTTCGGCTTAGTCTGTGTCCTTGGATGTGCTGGCGTCCTGTCAGCAGAGGATCTTGCCAGTTGAGGATTTTGTCGTGATGACTCACCTATGTATCTGGACTTATGGTTCCTATGCTGATTAGCCATTCGGGACTGACTGGTATTACCAGCTGGTGCTGATGCACTTACCAGTTTGCCCTTACCCTTACCAGTAGTGATTTGTTCGGGCTGGTTTATGCTCAAATCCTTTGTAAATCCCAACCCGGACTTATCAGAAGGCTTTCTCCAATGACTTAGAGCTGCTTCCAAGTCTTTTGAGCCTTTATTTAGAAAATTTATTCTATTTTCTTGCTCCAGAACGAGATTGTGAAAATTATCTCGCTCAGTTTTTGCAATTTGAAAATCTTGGAGCAACTCAAAGTGAGTCTTTTTCAAAGTGGCTAGCTCTTCACTGATTGACCTCGATTTTTCAATCTCCTTGGTCAAAACAGAAATTTGATCTTTCAGCGAAGCATTTTCGCCAGCCAAGACATTCTTTATTTCATAAAATTTTAAAAATTCTTGTTGAAGAATGTCTATTGTGACAGCTTCTGAGTCGGAGCAACGCGACTCAGAATCGTCTAAAATGTGAGAAGGCATAATATGCATTGGGGGAGCTGATGATTGTACCTGATCATCAGCTGCAAGTGCCTCTTCACTGTCAGCACTTCCTTCAGCTGATTCTTCTCCGAAGGCTGCCATAAGTGCCAGTAGAGCTTCCTCTTCTGACTCTTCATCTGACTCATACTTTCCGTCGTCATGGTCAGGAATGTCAGGAACTTCTGTCCTGGTCAGCATAGCCTTGGCAACGGCTTTCGATGCACGCTCTTCGAAGAGCTTCTTCAGCCTTTCCCGCTCATCTTTATCCACCTGTGGACATTCAAATTTAAGATGATCAGGGGATTGGCACTGATAGCAAGCACGGGGAGCTCTCTTGACGAATTTTCCGTCAGTTGAGCTTAGAGATACTCCCTGTTTCGACTTGGCTTTCTCCAGGAGAACGGCCAGTCTCTTCATCTGTTGCTCAAGGTCAGCGATAGAGCTCTCGCTGTCTTTTGAGTTAGATCCCGATGTGGCTGGGATCTCTTTCCTCTGGTTGTGCTGGGCAGCAGGTCTGTCAGCATGGAAGGGCTTCTTGGTCTTCCATTTGAAGTCCTTCTTGACGAAGTAAGCTTCGTCTTGAGCTTTGATGCTGGGGGATCCCATGTTCCGGATGGCCTCATTCTTGTTTACCATCTGGATATCCCACTCATGAGCTTGGAGCTGAGCAAATAGCTCCTTGGGAGTCATCTTGGACAGGTCCTTCTCCTTCAGAGCTGTGGTCTTCACGAACCAGTCCTCCTTGGGCATCTTGGACAGGATCTTGCCATTAAGATCTTCATTTGAGCACTTCCTGTCCAGTGACTTTAGCTCGCTGACGATGGCGTTGAATCTCGCCTCCATCTCCTTGATGGTTTCTCCAGGCAACATCTGGAAGGACTCGTACTTGTCCACTGCAACCTGCAATTTGTTGCGTTTCATTTGATCAGTTTCTTGACATAGACTATCAAGGTAATCCCATACTCCCTTGGCATTGTCAAACTGGAGGGCTTCCTCCATCAGCGACTCTGGAAGAGAAGCCAGGATCAACTCGTGAGCAATGGAATCCAACTGATTCCGCTTCCTGTCATCGGCGTTCCATTCGTCTTGAGGCTTTGGGATCACAGCAGTTGGACGATCTCCTAGCTGGTGCTGTATCTTGGTGATCTCGATTGGCCCTTTCTCCAGCACATCTTTCATTTCCGGATGGATGCTCTTCAGAGAAATGAGCGACCTCTTTCGCCATATATCATGCTTCTCAGGCTTGTAGTCGAGTAGCTTCGGAGTATTCATCTTCGTGTACCTGAGCTAATCAACGTGGATCTCGGTCCTAAGCGACTCAGAAACGTGGATCTCGGTCCTAAGCGACTCAGAAACAATCGGTCTGTAAGAACCGACTGCTCCGATACCACTTGTTGGTCCCGGTTTATCAGAGTTTAATACGTTACGCAGCGGAAATAATATAAAGTAAACGTTTTCTTGCACTTGCTGGTTAACCAACTGACTGGGACCTGTCAGCTGGTAATTCAACACTTAGAATATTTTAGGCCTTGTTTGCGCAGTTATCAGTTTTCAGAGTATACACCAGCACTTGGGTGCTGGGTTTAAAATAAGAATGTAATGCGGAAAACTGATAAAGACAAAGGATTTATAGTGGTTCGATCAATTGATCTACGTCCACTCTCCAGTCGTAGCACTGGAAATTTCACTAAGAGTAATCGGGTACAAGCTTCCTACGATCTATCTCTAGCTGGTGAATGCCTTGTCCACCAGTTCACTAGATCAACCGCTCCCGGCCTTGATTCCTTCTTCAACTCTTCACAGCTGGTGGAGTGCGAGCACGTCACTTCAACCTCCACAGCTTCACTGGGTGTTTAGTTCTCCCAAGAACGTAGCTTCTCAATATGGCAAACTGCCCGTGATAACTCAAGTGCTGGCTGGCACAAGAGCTGCTGTGAACTTCCTCGGAAGAGAAAGAGCACCAAAGAGATCAGTAACTTACAAGCTGGAAGCTTGAAGTCTCGTGTTTGATAAATCAACACACGGATAGCCTTTAGAAAGGCCTCGAAAGTGTTCTGCTTGCTTGCAATAAAGTTTCAGACTTTCGGTAGTTGAGCGAGAGAGAAGAGTATTGAATGTCAGGAAGCAAGCGTCTTAAATGTTGGTGGTTCCGACCTATTTATAGACGCGGGATCCCATTCAAATCTTCTAGCCGTTTGGACACATCCGAAAAAGGTCTCTGTCCTCGCATGTCCTTCTGACGGCGGCAGGTATGATTTTCCGAAAAGTGCCATACTTTTGTCCGCTTTATCTGACATTGATCTCTTTATGTCAGAACGGCACTATTCGTCAGTACGAGGAATCGAGACTGGTGTCTTGTAACTGATGGACTTTAAGGTATCCTCCTTAAAGTCATACCCTGTCAGTTAATTCCTCGACGAATCTTCTTTTTGTCTCTAAGACTCTGGGAGAGAGAATCTGGAATTCTGCTGGTAACATCCGACTGGTAGATCATTCTGGTGATCTTGTGCTGGCAGTCTCTGCTGGTGACTTGCTTCTGGCACAATCTAAGTCTACCAATATGTCTGATGTTAACTCTTGGAATCTCCCATGACTGGTGGCTTCACCGCTGGTGAATAGTGTCAGTGAGAACACGTATTCTGCTGGTAAGATTTGTCAGCCGCCTGCTGATGAAACCCTTCCCAACTGGTGAACAGTAGCCAGTCATTAGCTCTTCTCATGCTGGTGAACAGTGTCAGCACGAGTCTTTGTCAGCCGCCTGCTGATGAGACTTTTTCCCAACTGGTGAACAGTAGCCAGTGGTAAGCGTTTCTCATGCTGGTGAACAGTGTCAGCACGAGTCTTGATCAGCTGCGACTTACAACTCAAGAGACCTAAACAGGACTTTACATTTTGAGAACTAGAGCTATCTAGAGACAACTGACGCTGGTAGGACTTAGGATTTGATCCACCAAAACTATGATCTATACAAGTAGCTACTGAGGGAGGGAAACTTAGACAAATTTCCCAACAGTTGTTGTCTGTGCGTATCTCTTTGGGTATCCCAAAACGACATAGCACATGCTTCCACAAGAACTTGATGACTTCCAGATCCCGAGTTTTTCCCAATGCTTCTCCTTCGACCCACTTAGTGAGTAGTCTGTCACCATAAGGATGTGGTCCTTCTGCCTCGTTCCCTTTGGAAGGGGCCCCACTAAATCTATTCTCCATACCATGAACGGCCATGGAGTGATCAATGCAAGGAGTGGTTCTGTGCTTTGGTGGGTCGATGCTTCTAAATGTTGATAGCTATCGCATCATTTGACATGGTGAGCGACATCTTTCTTTAATGTTGGCCAGTAGAATCTGGATGTGATCACTTTGTGGGCAAGAGAGCGAGCCCCGACATGGTTACCACAGTCGCTTTTGTGTATTTCTGCCAGTGCACGCTCAGTCTAGGGGGCTGCGATGCATTTAAGAAGTGGTTCCCTGAACAAATGTTGATATAAACTGTTCTCAATCAGCATGAACCGGGTGGTCGTCCTTTCAATTTTGATGGCCTCAATTCTGTTGTCCGTGGAGTAATCTCCTGTCAAATGTTGAATCAGAGGGATTCTCCAATCATCTACACACTGAACGATAGGTGCGATGTGATGTTGCGTAGCAACAGACGACGACGACGGCCACACTTTGGGGATCGGTTGATTATTTGGAATTGTGCTAGTGGTGGCTAGGTTGGGCAAGGCGTCTGCTCGAACGTTCGATTCGCGTGGGATGTGGCGGAGGTCCCGCTCATCCATCTTAGTTTTAAGCTCTTCAACCACTACGTGGTATAGTTTCAGCCAGTCTTCCTTTACGGCATATATTTTGTCTGATTGATTGAAGATTAGTTGGGGGTCGCTCTCCGCACGTATTCTATGAGCCCCTAGTTCTAGGGACAATTTCATTCCCTGGATGAGCGCCTCGTATTCTGCATCATTGTTAGTCGTAGGGAAGTTGAGTTGGATGACTCATTTGTAACTTTCCCCTTGCAGGTCCGTAAGCGCTACCCCAATCCCGTTCCCGTGTACGTTGCTGGCGCCGTCAATTTTTAGGGACCATAGGCCGGAATTAGAATTAACCTGTATCATGGCAACAATTCGTTCTCTGTTTTAAGTTGCGTACTTGTGACTTGATAGCGATCCTGGGCTTGTATTGGATTCCGTAGCCTCGGACTTCCATGGTCCATTTGAGCAGTTGGCCAGAGAGGTCGGGTTTTGACAGTACCGCCCATATTGGGTAGGTTGTGATTACCTTGATAGGGTGCGCTTTAACATCTAGTAGAGATTTACTGGCATATTGCACCGAGTGTTGCTTTTTGTCAACTTCTCATATGAGTACTACCCCTACAGCGTGGTAGGAAACCGAGAGGTAGAGCAGGAGGGTTTTGCTGTCAACAGGCTTTGAGAGCAGCGGTGGCCTCGCAAGGTAGGCTTTTAACTCTTCGAGCGCTTTGGCGCATTCATCGGTCCACTCGAAGCGCTTTACTTTTCGGAGCGTGTTGAAGAATGTGTGCGTGCGCTCAGAGTATCGCGAGATGAAGAGGCTGAGCGCGGCTAGTCGCCCGGTGAGCTTTTGCACTTTCTTGGGGGTTTTGGGTTCTCTATGGTTTGAATGGCTTTGATTTGCGTGGAATCTGCTTATACCCCCATCTGGGTCACTATGTGCCCTAGGAATTTGCCTGAAGATACCCCGAATGAGCACTTGGTCGGATTCAACTTCTTGTTGTATTGCTCGAGCGTTTGGAAGGCTTCCTTGAGGTGGATCACATGGTCTTGGGATTTCAAGGAATTGATGAGCATATTGTCGATATAGACCTCCATAGTCTTGCCGATCTTTTCTTTGAACATGGAGTTGATAAGGCATTGATAGGTGGACTCGGTGTTTTTCAATCCGAACAGCATTACCTTATAGCAGTAGATGCCTTGGCTTGTTATGAAGGGGTCTTTTCCTGGTCGTTGGACAAGGCGTTGATAGGTGGACTCGGTGTTTTTGAATCCGAACAACATTACCTTATAGCAGTAGATGCCTTGGCTTGTTATGAAGCGGTCTTTTCCTGGTGTTTGGGGTGCATCTGTTTATGATTATATCCCGAGAACACATCCATAAAGCTGAGGAGCTCATGTTCGGCGGTTGCGTTGACGATGGCGTCAATATGCGGTAGTGGATAGGGGTCTTTAGGGCAGGACTTGTTGAGATCTGTGAAGTCGGTGCAAATGCAATTTTTCCCATTTTTCTTCTTTACAACTACCATGTAGGCCAGCAATGTAGGGTAATGCACCTCCCGTACAGATCCGATATCGATGAGCTTTTGGACCTCCTCGTTTATGGCTTGGTTCTTTTTTGTGGAGAAATTTCGCTTCCTTTGCTGGACAGGCCTGCAGTCAGGGTTGACCTGCAGCTGGTGTGTAATTATATAGAATCTATCCATGTCATGTCACGGTGCGACCAAGCGAACATGTGGGTTTTGCGATGAAGAAAACTTGTCAGTGCATCTCAGACGGCTGGGGTGAGTTCTTACCTGATAAAGGTCATTCGCAAGGGGTCCAATTTATCGATGATGATTTCCTCTAACTCTTCCACCTCGGGTCGGGCTGCAGAGGTTGTTCGCTCATCGTGTTGTTGGGCACAAACAACTCTGAAGCTGGCGTAGTAGCAGTCTCTTGAGGTCTTCTACTCCCCCCTGAAGGTCTGAATTCCCCAAGATGTCGGGAACTTCAGGAGCTGGTGGCACGAGGATGGGATCGCCTTAAGATCGTGGATCCAAGGTCACCCCAGGATCGCATTGTGAGCAGATATTGTGTCGATGATTGGAATTTCACGTCAAGATTTAGACCTCCACAGTACACAGGCAAGGTGATTTTGCCTATTGTCTGTTGTTGACCCCCGTTGAAACCATACAATGTCATGGTCACCGGCTCTAGCCTGCTGATTGGGATATGCATTTCCTTCAAGGTTCGAAAGAACATAATGTTTGCCAAACTGCCATTGTCGATGAGTAACATCTTTACTTGGCAGTTAGAGACGAGCAGGGAAATGACAAGTGCATCATGGTGAGGGTGGACGAGGTCGGGTGCATCGTTGCAAGTGAACTCGATCGCCTTGTGTTCTTGTTTGAAGTTAGCATTGGGAGCCCCCTGGTTCAAAGCTCGATGGGACTTACCGCTCACTTGTGACCCACCTACGATATCGTGGATCGTTCATTCAGCTTGTGGAGCTTTGTTCTGGGGCTTCGCATTACCCGTTGGATTTGTCTGTCTTCCTTTCGTCCATGTGTTCTTGCCCTTGTTCATTAGGTATTCCATGATGAATCTGTTCTTCAGGAGCTCGAGGACTTCTAAGCGGAGCATTTGGCACTCCTTAGTTTTATGCCCGTGGTCGTTACGGAAGTCGCAGAACTTCTTTGTGTCTTGCAACTTGGAATTCGATATCATTGTTCCTAGCCATTTTACTGTGTTTTCGAGGTTCTTGAGGACGTTGTTGACAAGGTAGTTCTGGTCGATACTGAGGTCATAGGGCACTGAGGCTACCTCACCAACCCTTGGTGTTTGGCTGTAAGGATGATCCCTCCTTGATCATCAGTCGTTCCGATAGTCCATTTGATCCATGTACCTCAAACTCGAGGGCTCGAGCCTGGGTCAATCTTTTTTTTTTGTGATTCGGCGAGCTCTAGCGCCTTCTGCTTGTTCATTCGAGCAATGCAATTTGGTTCGTCCTCTTCCTAATTGATCTCGGCCCAGGCCTGGGCAAGCACCAAATCTATATCGTAGCATGGATGGCTGGTCAGGTCATAGTAGAGCTTCGAAGCACATCGAGCCCATTTTTGAATGCGAAGACGGTGATTTGAGGAGGGCAGTGAGGGATCGACACAAGCTTGTGATTGAACCGACCAACGTAGGACCTTAGCGACTCCCCCTTCTTGATGTGCATGTTGTTGAGCGCATCGGGGTGTTTTGCCACACGCCTGCAGCTGGAGTATTACTTCCGGAAGTCGTAGTGTAATTTTGAGAAGGTCGAGATGGAATTCTTTGGGAGGTTGACAAACCATTGGAGTGCTGGGCCAGTAAGGCTAGACCCGAAGCTCTTGCACATGCAGGCTTCGTGAAGATTTGCTGGCCCTGAGGTGGTCAACATCTTTTTCTTGTAGAGGGCCACGTGATCTTCAGGATTCATCGTGCCATCGTATAGCGTAAACGATGGAGGTGTGAACTTTACCGAAATATCTGTGTTGTTGATGTTAGGTGTGAAGGGCGAATTGGTGTAGCTGTCACGTGGGATCATCGTATCCGGGGTTATAGCACCTTAGATTCTGGTCAGTAGCGTCTCGAACATGGACATGCGCGCTTCGAGACACTTTTTGAACTCACTCCTCGAGTCAAACATTCCTCCCTGGTTGACAGGGAACCGAGTGGTCGGCCTTATCACGGTCGCACCCGAGGTATTGTGCTCGGTGCCTGCCTTGCGAGGAGGGTCAATGTCGATCACGTCATCTAATTCCCTCGTGAGGTTCCTGCGAGGGTTGGTCTGCCTCTCGCCTGTAGAGGGAGGCTCCTCGATGATCGGACGGCTTTTGAGGGTGTTCACCTCCTTGCGTAGGTGATGGTTTTCCTTTCGTAGTTCATGGTTTGTCGTGTGGAACTCCATGACCCGTGTGTCCATTTTCTTCATCAATCGCCGAATTCCTCCAACTCTTTGGCAAGGCGAGCCAGCATTGCGTTCAATACTTCTGATGGCACAGCCTGCAAATCGGAGGCCTGCTGGGTTTGCATGATCAGTTCTTCCATGGGAATGATGTCGATCTTCCCGATAGGTCCGACGGGAGGATTTCCAATTGGGTTGTCATTTCTTTCGTTGTTACCTACCATCAATTCAGAGAAAGTAATTCCAAGAGCGTTACGATGGGCACCAAATGTTAAGGTTCGATTTATCTGGATAAGGAGTGTAATATCCCTAAAGTTTAAAACCTTGTATTCTATTTGATTATTTAAATTTATAGTTAACAAAGTTATTATTAGAAATCTATTTGGAATCAATTTTTGTACGGGATCATTTGTATGTCCTAAGTTTATGAAACTTATATCGATAAGTATAATTTTGAATACTCTACGAGGTCATGTAACTAAATTCAGAATTTGAAACACGACTTGGAAAAATTAGGGATATTGAGTTGGTAATTGAACCCGTATTGGTTACAACTCACAAGTGGAAACTTCATTCTTCAAACCGAGTTGAGAATTAATAAAATTTCATATTATGAATCAATCCAAATGATTGGATTGAGTATACGAGATCTGGTACACGATAAAATGTAATATATATACATATATATTTATAAAATAATATATATATATATATATATATATATATGGGTTATGTGCTATATATGTATAAACGTACATAATTATATTATATTAGTTATATGAAAATATTACACCTAAGTATACACATGGCAAAATATTACCAACCTGATTTCTGACTCAATTTATGGAAGGATGTGGTGTCGGATATTAAAGGTAAAACCATAATGAAAGTAATGAAATTATTCTACATTTTTCTCCCAAAATTGCTGAGAACCTTAAACCCGTGCAGCTGCTACTTCGTCAGATTCTGTCCCAACGGTGAGGGATTAGGGAAATTCATAAACTACAAACTTAAAGAGTACAAAAAATACTTGAGTTTAGGCACAAATTTTGCATGATTTGGCCAAATGACGAGGTAGAAAAGGTGCTGTCAAAATTCTGCTGCTATAGGTAGTTTTCTGCGGATATTTCTAGTAATTCTTCATTAATTCGTGTTTTAAGTTACTAATTATATATATATGGTAACTGGGAGTTCGTTAATGTTTAGTAATTGGAGTAACTATGGTGGAATTGAAGTGAAGAGGTGATTTATTGAGGAAAATCTCTGAAAATTTAAAGAGGTATATATTTTTACAATTTTGGAAACTCATGTGTTGATTTAGTTTCTTGACATAAGCATGATATTGGGTATATTTGTGAGTTAGAATTATTTTAGCATGTAGGAATTTAGTGTGATGCGTTTGGAATGTTGGGAAGAAGTAGAAGTGACTGAAAATGATGAAATGGAAGGCTGGAATAGAAATTTTGGCAATCCGCCAAGCTGAACAACATGATTGCCGACATATGACAATAAAATACCAGTTGTGTTGGGTTAAATTGTCGAGCATGCACTAATGATGTAACTTAAATTTTTAATTTGAATTATTTGGTTAATGCATTTGCAAACTCATGCTTGTTAACATAAACACGAGAGCATCTAATTATTAAAATATGACTATTTTAATATTTTATTATTACGAAATCATAATAACATTAAAGCGTGAAGTTGAAGTTTGTCAATTGATGAATTACAGTACGAGTTAGGAATTAAAAGAGAGAGATCATGAACTAAATTAATTAAAAATATTTTAATATCTGGATTATATATTAGATTAAAGATGTTAATTATAAATGATTGAAGTGTTAAGTTGTATCATGTTGGTAATTTTTATATAGAAAATCCTAATTAAATATACACTGAGATTTGACTATATAAACTAAAATGGATATAGAAATGCTATGTTTAGGTTTGATGATTAATCGTCAATATGTTTATTTGTAATATTATTGTGAAGGCATTGCTTTGGAACAAGTTAGGGCTTTTGTGAATTGGAATCGCCACCCAAATCCCTAAAGGGCGCGAGGTGGGCTTTCTTACTACAAATAAAAAATGTGTTTTCAAATTGTTTACGAAAAGAAAATGTGTTTTGTTTTCAAATGATTGAGCATGCCTAAAACATTTTGCTGCATTTCCTATCTATCCTCTGAAACGGAAAGACGGTCAGAGAGTATGTAGAAATCGGAGTCGGGGAATACGGCTAGAGCCTTAAACATGTCGAATGTTAAGGTAATAGGAACGATCGGATCTAGATGACTCTACGAGAGCCGAGATTAGTGCACTTGGTGCCAGACCTGGTGAGAGGAAGGTCTTACCAGATAGGCTGGACACCGTGGTCATGGAAGTATGCTTGCTTCCTGATCACACCCTTTAAACAGATAGTGAATGTATGTGTTGAGTGAAACTTCGCAGTTATGATTAAATGTTTTGTGACATATGAGTTCACTTTAAAGTAAAAGCTCACGTGTTGCTGTGTGAGTTGGCATGTCAATCTTATATATGTATGATTTGGCAATGTGTTCACTGAGTACAATGTACTCAGCCCTGCATGTATTTTTAAATGAGTAGGTTGAGCAGTGAAAGAGAATGGTGGTGTGTTGAGCAATCTTTTACGCTCAAATCGTATGGGTATACCCAGGAGTACATATCTTCATATATGTATTCCAACTACGCTACATCTACTGCACTACTTTGAGCCTCATTCCCGATAATTATTGTTCACCCCAATATGCCACACTCTGGTTATTCGGGAAGCCAGAGCGTGACAAGGAGCCCATGGAATTCGTTAAACAATAACAAGCAACAACAAAGAGGAACGATTGCTAATGAACGAAACGAGGAGAAATTATAACGATAATTTCATAAGAACAAGTAAATAAACGAGATAAAGCTTACACGAAGAAGAATTGAGACTATAATGAAGAGAAGCTTGAATTTAAATAGCAGGGCGTATTATTCAGTTTAGAGATCCTAGCAATATTCCAGCAGCGTTATAGAGTGATTTTTTAGAGAGTAAAAATGATACAAAATTCGAGTTCTCCACCCCTATTTATAGATAGGATGGGAGGGGGAATGTTTGACCTAACCCTACTAATGGGCGAGCTCGTGCTCGCCGCAAATCTCGGAACTACTATGGGTTTCTCGGGGTTGGTTAGGGCTTCCAACAGTCGTGCACCGCCAAGTTCTAGGCTTTTCTTCATCTATTTCCTCGCCACCGACCCCTCGTCATGCTCGGTACCGAGGAGCTCCCTGGGTCGGTTATGATCTCTGGACTTCAATGATTCTGGACTTTGTGTCTCCCCAGATGGGCCTATGGCCCTGAGCCGGCGTTTATTTGGGTCGATGAGCTTAGTGATTAAGATAACTTTATTTGAGTTATCATAAGTGAAATTTTAGGATTAGTTAATCCTTGAGATTGAACTAGAATGAGAATAATGACTGAGGTCATTATCTAAGAATGAATTGAGCATAGATGAGCTATGATTTGTTGTTGAATAAGCTTGAATTTCGTGATAAGAGAAGTAGTTGAGAAGTTGAGACGATGTAAGTGTAAGTAATATTACGCGGTTGGTTGTTATGATTGGACGACATTTTAGTTGATAAATGTGGTTTGATTGTGTCTTATATGTGCACTTTGTTTGATTTGTATGTAAAGAAAATCGTGTTGGGTAAGGTTTTGCTTTTGAGCAGCCGCCGCACTTGAAAACCCGTAAGAAATCAAAGTGGACTTTTATTATATAAAAACTCAAAAGCATGAAAATGTTTTCTTTTCGAAAATCAACTATATGAAATATAGTTTATTTTAAAGTTATTGTTATGACAAAAATGCTTTTTTGGATCTTATCTGTACCTCTGAGCCAGACATATTTGGCCGGAGTGTTGAGGCGTCAGTTAAATTCACCAAGGTTTTAAACCTTGAGTGGTTTTGAATGATTGCGAGCCAAGACGGTCGATATCCTTAAGCCCGGAGTACCATTAGCTTAAACTCTGGTATGTTAGTACTAGTGGTTTGATTTCCCCAGTCAATTTATATGTGGAGTGGATCAACCCTAGGTTGACACTCAGGGGTTATAAGGATGGGTTAAGGTCAATCAGATCTCGATGTTGTGTGTTCCAAGATCAGTGCACTATGATAACAGTGGGTTGAGCGGATTATGTCATTCCTAACTGTACATCGTGTCTTAGAAGTAGGCCTACTTCCAAGACACTTTTAAACAGATAGTGACCACGGGTGAGTGTATTTTGTCTTGCAAGACACATGAATAAAATTGTTTTGATAAGCATGAGTTGATTTCAAATAAAACCTCATGACTTATCTGTGTGATGGCATAAAGATCTATATTTGTATGTTTTTGGGGATGTGTTCACTGGGTACACGGTGTACTCAACCCCTGCATGTTATTTCTAAAATATGTAGGTTAAAGCTTGGAGCGTGGAGGTGGTAGTAAGAATGTGTGAGCAGTCCAACCAGAGCTTGATCCTGAGATATGTACCTCCATATACATATCTCCATTACGCCAGTTTCGCTGCAATGAACCTCTGAATTCAAACTTCCACATGTTTTGTATAACACTCGAACCCTATCGTTTATTTTTGAACTTGAACTAGATGTTAGTATGTTTTGTATAAACATGAACCTTGTCATGATCTCTATGTGAGTCATCCTTTGTTGAGCGTATCTCATAATTGTATTTAATTTGGCAAGATATAGTGAGATATAACCCATCACACTCTCATAAGCCGGGGAAGCTAAACGGGGGAGTGAAAAATTTATAGTTTTAAATGACTTTTGTCATTGTTTACTTGCATAAGTTATGTAGCCGAGAAAACCCAAAATCCCATACAAACATCTACTATTATTGTAAAACGAAAAAGTTATCCATCTATCATAATTTTGTTATTTTCCTTAAAAACAATATCACATCAACATTAATTTTATCTTTAATTTTTAGTAATGTTCGATACATAATAAATACGCCTTCGATAACTCAACAGAAAATAGCAAAAATATAATACCAATAACAAATGGTCTACGATAACTATGACAAAAACTAGCTAAATACAATACAAATAACAAATGTGTGCTGATATACTTAAAGAAGACGGGAAACTCAACCTAAAACTAAGTCATACCCATTTCTCTTGTCATAAATATTTCTTGCTAATGCCAAAACAATACAATTAGTATACTCTATAGCAACTTTATCTAGTTTAAAGGTCATATTTTCAAAGAGCGAAACTTATATTTTCAAAGTAATTTTGAAATTTAAAATTCAAATTCAAATTTGTCTAATAAAAACTTTAATGGAATAATGGAGTGAATGAGAGGCTAATTGAAAAAAATTTCTCCTTGCCCAAAGTCTTTTATCCACGCCACCAAAGGTCATGAATTGTGTTGCTTGAATAGCTACCGCATGCAACGCCATAGTCCATCAATACTTCTTCCCATGCACCATTTTTCCATAAAGAACATTTAAAACATTGCAAATCTTCAAACAAGAATAAGGACGGATGCGAAATTCGATTTTTGTGAAGGCTCGATCTCTATTTTGTGGGACCGATGTCTTATAATTTTTTTTTCATACACACACACACATACATAGCGATCTATCCCGCGAGCCCATGCGTAGATTCGATGAAATAATCATACACAAAACATGAGATTTTATTGATTGTTCGGGAATTTATCGAGACAATTATGCTTGGTATGATTATTTGATCAACATATACTGACCATTTAGGGGCGCAGTGTTTGCTGGTAAAAGATTGAGCATGCTCTGGACCGGAGGGACGTCGACTATTTATGGGGCGACTTACTTGACGTGTTATTATTGGCGGTAAAACTAGTATTGATATATATTCGGATGAAACCTCCCATTCATCTTGAGGGGGGAGAGGATTAACAGTCCCACCATATATTTGTCGCCAAGTCAAAGTCTTATAGTAGGGATATATATAATCATATAGATTCTCGCCCTTTGTCCTAATAGAAAAATTAAAAAATTATTATAGAGTATAGTATACTATTGAATTGAAGACAAAAGCATTATACTTCATACCGATTATAGTTGCTGCATGAGCACATGGCATTAAATCGAGTTGAAACTCATGACAATCACAAACATGAGATTGCAGGTCCACCTTCCATGTATGAGTTCCGTTATTGACCTTGAAGGCATGTTTTGAGGTGGAAACCACGGTGTATGTGTATGATTTTTCCACCAAATGTGTCATTTTTGCTACAGCCTCCTCAGTTTACTCATCAGTCCGATTACCATCTTTAGCTTGTCTCTAATCAAACCACTGTTCAACAATATTTCTATAAGCTTCAATGATCTAGCAGACTGACAAATGTCAAGCATCCAATAGTCTAGCATTGAACACCCCGACTGCATCTTAAGGGCAAGAAACTAAACCGATGGATTGGACACTTTGATTTCGCCCACTTTTCTGGTCCGACGTTGACTAACTTACTATAGGCTGTCGGATTTGAATTTTTAATTTAATCCATGACATGCTTAAATGTCGCCGACTGGTACGCATACGCAGCATGGTGGTACATCGGGACTATGTTGGGACGGAAACTTGTTAAATTATTCTATAGATGATAAATACAAAGTCTGTGTACGGTACCTGGATATACTACACTCATAGCATTCAAATTGTTGATGTGTTGGTCAGAGACAATCAATTATTGATCATTGCAACCCATCCGAAGTTGAATCATAAACTAGATCCAAGACTCTTCATTCTTTATCGGGCTAACACCTATCGCAAGTGGGAAGACCTATTCATTGCCATCTTTGGTAACAACAACAAATAAAAGCCCTTTTTTTCTTCCCTTCAGATGGGTGGCATCAACAACAATAACTTGTCTTAATGAATACTCGAAAGAAGTTTGGGAAACACCTAGCACGACAAATAAGTGTCGAAAATGTTCATTAGGTATAATATTAAGATCTATCATCATCCTGCCAGTGCATTGCTTAAGTACAAATAAGTGTCGGAAATGTTCATCAGCTTGTTCCTAATGAACTCTCATAATCAACTCACTCTATTCCACATCAATCAGAGTTCTCCTTGTGGCCAGAAAAGGTCTGCCTAATATGATAGATACTTCCTTGTCTGTAGATATTTTTACTATTGTGAATCGAATCACAAAATCTATTTAAGTCGGACCGTTCATGGATGTTAAAAACAATTACCATTCGATAGAAAAACTATACATGCTCCTATGAATTTAATGCGATGTTTTAAGGGTTACCTTAAATCCGTAGAGTCTGGATCTGAACTGCGTTGAATCCAAATATGTTTCCACTGTAGGGTTTTAACGTGAACCGAATCACCAAAACCAAACTGAACCGGATCGATCTATGGATATTGCTCATAATTAATTATTCTCAAAACCCTAGCATGCTCCTATGAATTTAATACAAGATTGTGGATTGAGAGATTACCGTAATTCCGTAGTGTCTGTACCGATCTTTTGCGTTTGAATTCCAAGAACCAATTCAACCACGCAATCCGATTTCTCTGCGGAAACAGAAATCAGAAAACTAATTTCTAGAGCAAATCGAAAATAAAGAAAAGGAAAGAAGAAATCTGTTCTCCAGATTAGATCTTCAGATCTGTGTCCCGGTGCTGGTCAGATCTACTACTGGTGAGGACTCCGTAGATCTGTGGCTTGAGCAGGACCAGAATTCGAAAATTCTCCTCCTTCTCCCTTGAAAAAGGCGCCCATTCTCTCTATTAGGTTTAGGGTTTTTCAACTCTGTTTAACCTTATGAGAGAGAGTTGTCTATTTATAGACCTAGGGTTGGAAACCCTAACGGGCCATTTTGGGCTCAATTCAGCACACTTGTTGGGCCAGACCTGGGACCTAATGCAAATAATAAAGTGGGCCTATAAATTAATTAATTCCCATGTCCACAACCCAGGACACAATTAATTAATTAATATTAATTCTTTTTCACCACAGAATTAATACTGACCTACCCCTTTATTACCACGTTGTGAGAACGGGTTGCATTAATTGAGAATCCCCATATTTAAGGTTACCAAACATCCATTAATTAATCGGAGCCTCTGACAAGCTCTAACTCCAATTAATTAATATCTTATTATTCCTGAGTAGTACCACTCAAACCTTATCACTCGTGCCTGAACTTAATCAGCATGCAGGACTTTGGCACGATGAATGTTATTGAGCTCCTCAGGGAATGTCCCCATCCTATTACTCGGATATGGTTACCTAAGTTCAGTCTCAGGCGGTACTACACGAACTGTTGTTACCCAAGATGCGGATATACGAGCGCGCTGTGTTGGCTCTCCACCATGGCAAGTCAAAGCAACAGTCAACCCGTGCAAACACCTGAACCTTCGTTAGGGTTTGGACTCAATCAATATAACGAGATCTTTTATTCGCTGATGTCAGACAGACGAATATATCTCACTGCGGTCCATCAATACGCCACCTCTGCGTACCAGCATGTCAAGTAACCAAGACAGACTACTTATTCCGACAATGCCGCAGCCATCCAGACAGACGTATCCTCATACGCTGTCTCGGCTGTGATCATGTTTATGTCTCACTAGGTCAAGTGATTATACTGTCTTCTTCGATCTACAACACGCCGTATGATCGTCCCTATCGGTGAGACAAGAGGATACCATTGTTCATACATGTACGATTGTTAACAGATAGGAGAAATAAACCGTTGTATACACATTGTAATAAATGCTTTCAGTATACAAAACCCATCATCCACCACACGAACAAATTAAATCTGCGAAAAGAGAATTAATTATCTTGTAATTTAATTCAAGAGACAAATTAAAATAAAGAACAAAGTCATGTTCTCCAGATCAGGTGTTCAGATCTGTATCCCTTTGCTTTTTCAATCCTACTACTGGTAAGGATTCCACAGGACTGCACTGCACAGGACAGAGTAAAAAAATCTCCTTCCTCTATGCAATTGGCACCGGTCATTCTCTCTCCTATCTAGGGTTTTAGTTGTTGTATGAAATCTGAGGAGAGAATGAGTTATTTATAATATTGGTTGAAAACCCTAATGGGCTCCTTTAAGCAATTTATTGGGCCAAACATGGGACCTGATGCTAATAATTATGTGGGCCTATAAATTAATTAATTCTGATGTCCACAACCCAGGAATAATTAATTAATTAATTAATATTAATTCATTCCACTAGAGAATTAATACTGACCTACTCCTTTATTACCATATTATGAGAACGAGTTGTATCGACACGTTGAATCCCCATATTTAAGGTTACTGAAAATTTATTAATTAATTACAGCTTCTGACAAGCTTCACATAATTAATTAATATCTTATTATCCTAAGTAGTACCACTCAAACATTATCAACTGTGCTTGAACTTAATCAGCCTGCAGGACTTCAGCACGATGAACCTTATTGAGCTCCTCAGGGAATGTCCCCATCCTAATACTCGGATATAGTAATATAACTCCAGTCATTAGAATGTTCTACACAAGTTGTTGTCACCCAAGATGCGGATATACGAGCATGTTAATCAGACTCTCCACCATGGCAAGTCAAACTGACACACAACCCGCGCATACTTCTGAACCTTCATTAGGATTCAAACTCAACCAAGTAACAAGATCTAGTTTCTTCTTAAGTCAGATAGAAGAACACATCTCACTGTGGTTCTATCAATATGCAACCGCACGTACTAGCATATCAAGTGATCAAGATAAATCACTTCTTTCCGACTATGCTACAGCTTACACCGACAACCTAATCTTCAACGCTATCTCAACTTTTATAACGATGTTTATATCTCACTAGGTCAAATGATCCATACGGTCTTGTGTGATCTCCTACATGCCGTATGATCTCCCTATCGACGAGATAAGAGAATTTTGTGGTTCTCGCAAGTACGTTTGTTAATAGATATGAGATAAGTCAAGTGTAAACACACTGCATTAAATGATTTTAGTATACAAAACCCAACAATCTCCCACTTATACTAAAAGCATTACATCCGCCAACTAGAGTATACAGTGTGACCATTTAGCCAAACAATTACATCAACCACTATCAGTGATACGCATCCACCTCAGTCCCAGCCCATGAATATGTCCTTAGTTAGCTTTCTATGGTAAGCACTTTGTGAATGGATTAGCTAGGTTGTCTCTTGTGTCAATCTTCTCAATCTGCATATCGCCCCTCAATAGGATTTCTTGTATGATGTGGAACTTTATCTCTATGTGTTTACTCGCCTGGTGAGTCCGTGGTTCTTTTGAGTTTGCTACTACACTAGCATTATCACAGAAGACTGTGATAGTCTTTGGCAAACTTAGAATCACGTCCAACTCAAACAACTAGTTCCGGAGCCATACCACTTCTTTCAAAGCTTCAAAAGCAGCGACATATTCTGCCTCCATGGTGGAATCCGCAATTTATTTCTACTTTGCGCTCCTCCACGATACAAGCTCCACCACCCAAGGTGAACACATAGCCCGAGGTCAATTTCTTCTATCCTAGTCCCCTTGGAAATCCAAATCTGTGTAACCCACAGGTTACAAATCCTCACTTTGATAAACTAGACAATAATTTCTAATTCCCTTTAAATACTTGAAGATGTCCTTTACTGCAGTCCAGTGATCCTGTCTTAGGTTAGATTGATATCTTGCTACCATGCCTATGCCATAACAAATATCAGGCCTCATACATAGCATTGCATACATGAGACTGCCCACTGTAGATGCATATGGCAGAATACTCATTTCATCTTTCTCCTTTTATGTCACAGGACACCGTTCTTTAGAAAGATGTACGTCATGTCTAAAAGGTAGCAATCTTTTTCTGGCGAGCAGTATGCTAAATGGAGCTATCACAGAGTCCACATAGGATGCCTGAGATAAGCTTATCATCCTTTTCTTACGATCCCGTAAGACTTTGATCCCAAGGATGTACCTAACTTCTCCCAAATCCTTCATTTCAAACTATTTGGACAACCATCTTTTAATGTCCGACAATACATCCACATTATTTTCAAATAGGAGAATAGTATCTACATATAGGGCAAAGAACACCACACTCCCACTGACGCAAAGTCGGTATATGCAACTCTTATTCTCCAATTGTGAAAATTCGTAGGATTTAATCATATCATTGACATGTAAGTTCCATGACCCGGAAGCTTGCTTAAGTCCATACAAGGACATTTTGAGCTTCCAGACACGATGCTCTTCGCCTTCATGCATGTAACCATCGAGTTGTTACATATAGATGTCCCGATCTTCTTCAAGGTAACCATTTAGAAAAGTATTTTTGACATCTATTTGCCAAATCTCTAGGTCCATATGTGCTGCTATGGTAAGAAGTATACGGATGGATTTGAGCATGGCTACCGGTGAAAAGATTTCATCATAGTCTATGCCCTCTTTCTAACTATAACCTTTTGCCACCAACCTGTAGGAACTGAGTCTACAATACACAAAGTGAATTATCTTTTATTATTTCATTCGTTTGGATCATTCTTAGGATATAAAAAATAAATCAGATTGAATAAACCATGCGAATCCTATGCATGCTCCTAATATTTAATTGCAGAAGATGGATTACGGAATACCTGAACTCCAAATCCTGATCTCTAGATCTAAATGAAGATGGCGATGGACTCAAGCCGTGGGATCCAATCAACGCTGTTGTGTTAAAATAGATCTGATCTTCTGATCTGTTCCCTTGCTCCTGGGAAATCTGATGAAGATGCGTTACCTAGTTGAATCAATAATCAGAAAAGTTGATCAACTCTCCTTATTGATTAGCCGCCGCCCTCTTTCTCTTTTTCTTTCAATTATGTACTGTCGTGTTGAATCCTTTTTTGTGCATAATGATCTGATGGAGAGAAGGGGTTTATATAGTATAACTGTATAATGGTTTGTAAAACCCTAATACTTATGGTCTCTGAGCAGTTTGTGGGCCAGACCAGAGACCAAATGTAAATAATAAAGTGAACCTCATTATTAATTAATTCTCTATGTCCATCCCAGAACATAATTAATTAATAAAATATTAATTTGCTTTCACCAAGGAAATCAATGTTGACGAAGGATCTAGGATTAATGAGGGATCGAGAGATGAAATTCATCCAAGGTTTATAGTTGTCTTTCGAAGGACTGAGAGGTGAAGAATAGACAATATGAAAAGATAATTAATGTGATTAATTTATGTCTCAAAAGGAAGAATTGATTGTGGGAATTAAATATGTTATCTTTATGAGATTGTCTAATATTGTGTTCTTGAGACCGAGAGGAGATAGTCACATGTCACTAATCTAGGTCATAATTGCAAGACAAGGAATTGTGATCATAAACCTTATTTCCACCTTAGCAGAGTTGATAATCTTATGAAGTATCTGGATTTGATGTTTGCCCCCGAATCTGTGTCTTTAAATTCTTATTTTCAAAACCCTTTAAATTTTTTTTGCAACTTTTAAATTTCAAAACCAAAACCCTGATTTCTAATTACTCAAACAATGAATTTGAAAACCATATTTAGTACATAAAATAATTTCGTCATTCAATTCCCTGTGGGTTCGACATTTGAGTTATAAATTTATTTGCCCTTTGCTATAATTCATATGAGATTTTAGCATCGATCAATGCTTACCGGTTGACGATATTTAAGCAGGCTATAGATCAAATTAAAGATTCAAATCCAACAGCCTACAACAAGTTAATCAACGTCGGAAAAGAAAAGTGGGCGAAATCAAAGTGTCCAATCTGTCAGTTTAGTTTCTTGACCTTAAATGCAACCAAACTGTTCGATACAAGACTACTGGATGCTCGATGTTTTCCAGTCTGCTCAATCATTGAAGTTTATAGAAATATTATAGAACAGTAGTTTGATCAGAGACGAACTAAGGCTTGTAATCGGACTGATGAGTAAACTGAGGAGGCTGTAGCGAAAATGGCACCTTTGGTGGAGAAATCATGCACATACACTGTGGTTTCCACCTCAGAACATGCCTTCAAGATCAATGACAGAACTCGGACTTGGATGGTGGACCTGCAATCTCATATTTGTGACCATCGTGAGTTTTAACTCGATATAATACTGTGCGCTCATGCAGTAGCTGTAATTGTTATGAAGTATAATGCTTTTGTTTTCAATTCATTAGTATACTATACTCTATAATAATTTTTATTTTTTTATTAGGACAAATGGCGAGAATCTGTATGACTATATATATCCCAACTACAAGACTTTGACTTGGAGACACATATATGGTGGGACTGTTAATCCTCTCCCCCTCAAAATAAATGGGAGGTTTCATCCAAAGTTGCATTAGTACTAGTTTTACCGCCAATAATAACACGTCAAGAAGGTCGCCCAAGAAATAATCGACGTCCCTCCGGTTCAGAGAACGCGCCCCTAAACGGTGCAGTATATGTAAATCAGATAGTCATACCAAGCGTAATTCTCCTGATAGAGTCCCAGACAATCAATAAAATCTCATGTTTGCGTGCATGCTTATTTCATCGAATCTTCACTCGGGCTAGCGGGATAGTCCGCCCCCACGGGATTTGTTATATATATATATATATATATATATATATATATATATGTGTGTGTGTGTGTGTATTTGAATATAAAAATAAAATTATAAGACGCCAATCCCGCAAAATTGAGATCGAGCCTCCACAAAATTTGAATTTTGCATCAGTCCTAATTGTTGTTCGAAGAGTTGCAATTTTTTAAATGTTCTCTACGAAAAAATGGTGCATGGGAAGAAGTATTGACGAACTATGGTGTTGTATGCGGTAGCTATTCAAGCAACACAATTCACAATCTTCGGTGGCGTGGATAAAAGACTTTCGGCAAGAAGAAAAAAAATTCAATCAGCCTCGCATTTACTCCATTATTCTAATAAAATTTTATTTTGATATCAGATTTGAATTTTAAATTTCAAGATTACTATTAAAAGTTTCAGCTCTTTGAAAATATGACCTTTAAACTAGATAAAATTGCTCTAGAGTAGATTAAAAGTATCGTGTTGGCATTAGCAAAAAATATGTATCATGGGAGAAGTAGTATGGCTTAATTTTTAGGTTGAATTTCCCATATTCTTTAAGTATATTAGTGTGGATTTGTTATTTATATTGTATTTGGCTAGTTTTTGGCATAGTTATCATAGAACAATTGCTATTCGTACTATATTTTGGCTATTTTCTATCGAGTTATCGGAGGCATATTTATTATGAATCGAACATTGATAAAATTTAAAAATAAAATTAATATTGATGTGACATTTTTTTAAGGAAAATAATAATATTGTAATATATGTATACTTTTTTCGTTTTAATATAATAGTAGATGTTTGTATGGGATTTTGGGTTTTCTCAGCTACACAACTTATGCAAGTAAACAAGACAATGACAAAAATCATTTAAAACTATAATTTTTCTAAAACAGAGACATCTAATTTGACAAAAAGGATTATAATAATAAAATCCTTGTCAATAACATGTAAATTATATCACTTTGGTACGAGTGGTTATTCGAGGGTTGGGTCGGTAAGGTATATCAGAATTTTTTCATCATATCGGATACCTCACTGAAATTTAAGGTATGAAAAAAATTATATAGTTACCGTACCAAAATTTTCGGTATACCATTTTTTCAGTATAACATAAACAGCATACCTTTACCATACCATTTTTCGGTATTTTCGGTATACCATACCGTACCGAACCATATCGTTCCATAATTACATTTATTTTATACTTTTGTTTAATGGGTTGAATTAGTTTTTTTATTTATTATATTTAATTTCTAAGGTTTAAGTATTTATTTAATATATTTTATTTTTTTAAAATAGTTTATATTTTAGTTTTATTATTTATAAGGAATGAAATTTCTAATTAGTATATTAACTATTTTATTTTAAAATACAAATAAAAATTAATAAACTTAATATTATATTTTCGGTACGGTATATACCGGTTTACTGTAAATATTGGGAAATTATACCATTATCGTACCAAAAAATTTCGGTGCGGAATGATACCATACTGAAAATTATGGTACACCGAAAATTCGGTAATTTTAGTATTTTTTCGATAAGGTATTTACGATATTTCGGTATTTTTTCCCATCCCTAGGTTATTCAATCAAATCCAACAATTATTTTTAAGAATGTTATTCTAAAATTTTATAATAATTATATATTATTCTTTTTAATATATTACAATAATAATTTTATTAAATTTAACTTTTGTTTTGTATCTTTGTTTTATATTTATAAAATAAATATGAACATAAATAGAATATTTATTTATTTTTAGTATGATTTTATTTTCTTGGTTTTTATCATTATTTATATAATATTTTAATTCTTTTTTAAACTTTTAATTTTAAAAAATCAATTATCGGAATTGATACTGATTTTCAAACCTAACTCATAATCAAACATCAAAATTGAAAATGATTCTCAAATCCAAACTCATTCTCATTTTTTTACTATTAAATACATACCTATAATAATTCGGGATAGCTAGATCAAACTCCTCTTAGTTCAAATATATGAATAAGTTTGGATTAAAAAAAACTGCAACTTCATCTCTGAGTTATTGTCTAAAATAATTTGAATAGACATATTGATATTATTCCATTTGGAACCAACGCAATCATTGGGATTACTATAACTCCATTATCATCTGATAAAATCGGCATGTTTGGTAATATAATGGCTAGTTCATATATATGGTAATTACTATGTAATATCAGGGTCAATTCAGAATTTTTTTTAAGAGGTTCCATTTAATTTTAGATATAAAAAATAATACCAAGTTGAGTAAATTAAATAAAATTTTATATTCATCTATATTTTCAAGTCACTTCATATACTTTTTTTTAGCCCCTTTCCTATTATATAAAAAAACCCTAAAACAAAAGAAGTTCAAGATTCATCACTCTTACCACTAGGGGTGGCAATTCATGCGGATCGGATCCTTATCGTGTCAATCCGTTATCGATCCGATCCGTTAAGGTCAAATCCATATCCGATCCGTTAAGAAAAATCAAAATCCGTATCCATATCCGATCCATTAAGCTCAAATCCGTATACGCCTGAATCCGATCCGTATCCGTTAAGGATCCAATAATTATCCAATCCGAATGATCCGTTATGTATCCGATCCGATAAAGATCCGATAAGAATCCAAATTGGATCAATTCAATACGAATCCGTTTCAATAAACACAATTATAATACAATAAAAATTTGATAAGATAATACAAAATATTCATATTTGATTGTTAAAATGTTTGATAAATAAATAAAACTGTAACTTCATTTGAAACTAAAATCCTCAATCAAATATCCGAAGATACATAGATAAATCTTAAATTCCAATTCTAGTGATCAAACATGCTCATTTCTAAATACTGATCAATCTTTCACCTTAGTTGTCAATACTCCACTTATAATTTTGTGGGAGAAAAATATTAATTAAGATTTTAAGATTTATAACAAATAAAATAACTTATAATAAAAACTTTTAATCTATCATGGTGAAATTGAAAGAGCTGAGATAATGAATGAGTATCTACAATACTTTCATCAATATTAAAATTTTAGATCTCACCTTTTAGTTAATCCGTTGATACACCTTAATTGAAAACTTGAAGTTGAGAAAAAAAGAAAGTTATTAAATTTTGATAGTAGATGAAAATAAATATTAAAAAATATAATTAAAGATAAATAAATACATTTTTTTGGTGGTGAATTAATAAAATGGGACACGAACAACGAAGAACCAAGAGATTTGAGTTTTTTAAAGAATTTTAAATCTATATTAATATATCAAAATCAATTAATTAATTATTATATTTAAAAAATAAATAATTTTTATTAATTTATTAACGGATATCCGTATCCGATCCGAATCCGATTCGTTTAATGAATTATCCGATCCGATCCGTATCTAATCCGAATCCGATCCGAAATTTTCGTGTCCTTATCGTGTCGATCCGATAAGGATCCATATCCGATAAGCCTCAATCCGGATCCGTTATTATTGTACGGATTCGTGTCAGATTATCGGATCGTATCAAAAATTGCTACCCCTACTTACCACTGTCTACATTTCCTCCACCAAAAATTAAAAAAAAATAAAAAATAAAATGGTGGTCGAAATCCTAATTCTTAGTATATTTGAATCCTATGTGTAGAGAGAGAAATGAAAGAGAGACGAAATAATGGAGAAGAAGAAATGATGGTTTGAGTTCAGGCCTGGTATCCAGCAGCAGCATCCCATCTGCTCATCAAATCCATCAAAATTTGATTCCATGCATCGATGGGGCCTGGCAGACACCAATGCACGCAGTCATTCTGCACCCTCTCTCCAACTCCATTCGCAAACGGAAACGGGTTCATGTACGGCCCCGGGTGGCCGTCCGGCCTCATCATCGCCATCTTACTCACATCCAACGCCTCCAACCTCACCTTCACATTCCTCAACTCCTTCTTCGCCTCCTCCACCCTCTCCACTCCCGCTCTCCTCATCTCCTCATTCATCCCTTCCAGCTTCCCCTCCCCCTCCCCGAACGGCCGCCTTCTCGCGCACGCCCCCACCGCATCCCACTCTCCTTCGAAATGCGCCGGCGTGAACGTCGTCAGAAACACATTCATCTCTCTCCCGCCCGCCCCTTTCCTCCTCTCCGTTATCGTCCGAAACGAGGTGCTCAGCGCCCTGCCGTACACGTCGTAGAAACCGACCTCCGTGTGGTTTCCGCCGCAGTAGTGGCAGCCCAACACCGTGTTGTTGTCGTAGTAGACCGCGGGGAGCAAGTACCAGTGCCCCGCCGACAAGACGAGAACGTCGATTCCCTCCAAATCTGCTGCCCAGATCTCGTTGGCAGAATCCAAGAACAGCGTGTTGAAGTTTCTCTCAGCTGTTTTCTCGATCCCTCTCACCAGAAACGGCGACCAGTAGACCGAGACGTTGGCGCCGTGGGATGGGATGTGCCACTTTCGGAACTTGTTGTCGTCGCCGCTGGTGTAGAAGAGGGTGGGCTTGGCTGCGGCGGCCGTCATGCAGAGCAGCGACTCCAGCTGGTTTCTGGCCAGCGAGTCGCCGACGAAGGCGATGTGCTTGTTCTCGATTAGTTTGAGGAATGCGTGGGGGTCGAATCTTGGCAGTTGGCAGTGTTTGGGGCGCCATTTCCAGTATAGATAACCTTTGTCTGGCCTGCCGTAGGCCATGCAGTTCTGGCCCTTCTTGATTGTGTCGCAGGTTGTCCCGTTGTAGAGCGGCTCCTCGTTGTCGGGAACCCATTCCCCGTGGCTGTAGTCGCATGATGATGCGTTACTTCTCGAAACTTCTCGAATAACTGATCAAAGATACATTAGATGTTACATATCTCATGAAATATATTCAAATTTTAGCTGAAATTTTGAAATTAATTAGGCATATGTATATAGATACATGTATATATATACCTTGAGAAGGGAGAGGAGGTGTGGAGGTTGAAGAGGGGAGTTGATAAGTAATAGTAGGAGAAGAGAAAGAAAATGGATCAAAATAAAAGTGAATGAGGATTATGGGGAGGAGGGCATACAAAGGATAAGACAAAGATTTCTTTAACAAGGGGTGATGCCATTCCTCATTTGATGACATTGATCCCATTTTCCTTCTCTTTCAATTTCTCACTTCATCATCGTCATCAAACAACTGGTGAACATGGATTGATGATAAAAATTAATTAGCGTTTTGTTAGAGAGAGAGTCATGAGGGAGAGAGAGAGTTTGTGGAGGTGATTGCGTCAACATCACCATATTGTATGCTCGCCCAAGTATTACATTGTTTTGATTTATATCCTCTCATATATATATATATTCACATCTCAAAACAAACCACCTTTCTAAATAATTAATTACTATTAGTTTTCCTGCGTATGGAAATTAATTACATTACTAAATATTTTAAACATACTAACCAACATATTATCAAAATGAATAATTCCTCCATCCCGCTTTAATTGTCCCAATTTGACCGATACAACCAAGGATAGAATATAGAATGAATTAATATTTTATTGTTGAGTGTGAAAAAATTTATATTTTTTGAAATAAAATTAATGAAGTGGGACAAGCATAAAAGAAAAATAGTACAATTAAACCGGGACGGAGTATATTATATACGAGGAGGGATCATGTAAAAAAAATCCCATGTGAAAAAAAAGAATGAATCGTGTTCATCAGATCTAAAAAAATCAATGGTTGATATTAAATCAAACAACAATTAAAATGCAATCAAGCAACAAAATAATCAAGCAACAACTAAAGCACAATCAAGCACTATTGTAATCAAACAATGACCTGAATACAATCAAGCAATATCGTGAATGCAATCAAACATCTTTATCACTTTCTCACCTATTATATATATATATTTGTTGTTTGATTGCATATCAACCATTGATTTATTTAGATCTAATGGACATAATTCATTCTTTTTTCTTACATAAGAATTTCTTCTTATTTGATCCCATCTCTATATATATATATATATATGACTAGCTAACATGTTTTACTAAATATTGTTTCTCTATATGACAAAATATAAACGTCATGTGGGTTCTTAAGATAGAGTTATTATTATTATTAAAGTAAAAAGAATTTTAATATATTCCGAATTATGAATATTTTTTAATTTATTCCAAATTATTTGAATGTTTAAAATTTATATTAAATTATTTAAAATTATGCAAATATATACTAAATTATTTTTTTCATCAATAAAAAATTGATTGTATTACAAGAAATCAAAGTTAGAAAATTTAATTGTAATATATGTATATTTTTTTCGTTTTAATATAATAGTAGATGTTTGTATGGGATTTTGGATTTTATCGGCTACACAACTAATGCAAGTAAGCAAAGACAATGACAAAAATCATTTAAAACTATAACTTCTATAAAATAGAGACATCTAATTTTACGAAAGGGATTATAAATTATAATAATAAAATCCTTGTAAATGACAAGTAAATTTAATCACTTAGGTATGAGTGATTATTCAATCAAATCCAACAATTATTTCTTTTAAATATTATTGTAAAATGTTATAATAATTATATTATTGTATAATTTTAATTATATTAAATATTATTACAATCATATTTTATTCTTTTTAATATATTGCAATAATATTATTATTAAATTAAACCTTTTTTATCTTGATTTTATATTTTATAAAATAAATAAGAACATTTATTTATTCATTTTTAATATGATTTTACTTTCTTGGTTTTTTAATTATTAATTTAATAATTATTTATATAAGATTTTAATTATTGTTCTAAACTTATAAATTTAAAAAAAAATCATCGGAATTGAAACTGATTTCCAAACCTAACTCAAATCAAACATTAGAATTGAGAATGATTCCCAAATCGAAACTCATTTTCATGAGGAACAAGATACTTTTAATATGTTCAATGCTATGAAGTTGCATGATGATTCAAAAAATTGTACTGTTGTTGGGATTTTGGAAATGATTATGGAGGAATTTGCAGCAGAAACTCTGACATGTGAAGCAGACACTGAAGAGGAAATGACAGAAGTTACTGTAGCATGGGTAGAGCAAAGCAGAAAGTTTGGGGATGAAACCTCGATTTGGACAATTGGATTTATTGACCAGGGAGCAGAAAGAACCAAAGTCCACACTGGAAGAAACCCCAGAATTGGTGTTAAAACCTTTGCCAACTCATTTATGCATATCTAGGTGAGTCTGAAACTTT